>OZ010686.1:13660966-13788174 GCA_963932265.1 Thymelicus lineola
ACGCAGACGCAGGCAAGCTGTTCTAATACTTATCGGTGCGCATAATGAATGACGATGCAAACCGCGACGTCCGTACCGGCGGGATATCAACGACGTAAGGGTGGATACCCGCCGTACGTCGTGTCGTTCGATGGTGGAACGGGGAAGTGGGAATTAATTCAAATAATTCCTGCGCACACTCTCCAAAATGTGCCCTATATAAAACCGAGAGGCTGGCTACTCTGCGCCTGTGCTTGAGGCTTTGCAAATTGATCTCAACCAGATCTGGGTCACCAATGAGCCTCTTCGCACGCCTCTCCATTGAATCCAAAACAGAAAGGTGATATTTGGCTGCACCTGCCCAAATGTGAGAACAGTACTCAACACACGGCCGAACCTGAGCTTTTTACAAGGTTAAAAGTTGCCTCGGTGTGAAGTACCGCCGCACCTTCGCAAGGACGCCAAGTTTCCTTGCATCTGCTTTAGCTTTGGACAGTTCCAAAGTTGAGCTTGGAGGATATCTCAACTCCTAACAACTGAAGGCAGTCGGTATAATCCAAGGACACGTTCTGAAAAGTAGGAGCCAAGGTGAGCGGGCTCCTTTTGGCGGTGAAGAGACACGTCTGTGTTTTAGTGGCGTTGAATCTCACAAGATGGGGCGTTATAGTTACAACGTAGTTACAATCAATCAGTCTTATTTATTGACCGTTGGATTAAAATAAGTTTAATAATAATGTTAGGTAGGCACGATCTAATACAGGAACTTAATTCTATAAAACAGTTAGCTAATAAAATTAACAATAAAAGAATCAAAGAGGTATCATGACACGAATCTCATTAGTGAGAAAGTGAAGTATAAAATGCCACATGCTCTGGCAGCTTAATGAAGTGTCACCTGATGTTAGGGACATCAGATCATTGTATTTTTCTACCGAAACTTTGGGAGGTGTCAGATTGAGAAGACCTATTTCCTCTCTTAAGAAAGCAGTACCCGGATGACCGAGCTTAGCTCGGTTTAGTATTGCTAAACAACGCCATCTGCTTTAGCTTTAGTGTAGCTACTCGCCAATAGATGTCAGGAACAGTCTATTGTAGCCGTTTTTCGTTGCCTGAAAACACGGATAAAACGACATTTTTTAAAAATGAATCCTAGCTAGATCGATTTATTGCCCCCGAAACTCCCTACATACTAAATTTCATGAAAATCGTTGGAGCCGTTTCCGAGATTCAGAAAAAAAAAAAATATATATATATATATATATATATAAGAATTGCTCATTTAAAGGTATTAGATTAGATAAACTTATCGCCTAAGAGAAAGAGAGCGTAGTCTCTGCCTGGCCAGTCTTGAAAAAATATCTTTCTGTACATAAGACAGTTAGTGAGAATATTTTTTGTCTCATTTTGCAGATAGGCAAAACAAAAATCGCAATTTTCTTCTAAACGGTAGACGATACGGACACGACGGTTAGCTAGAAATTTTGCAAATTAAAGAGATGTACTTGTAGGTATGTCAGTGTAGATAGATCAGTTTGTCAGATATGACACTTAGCGGGGAGGGTGACGATATTTTGTTTAAATTAATCTAAATTAAAAAAAAAAAAATAACCGACTTCAAATAAAGTAGGTACATCCAATAAAAACGAATCATCGAAATCGGTTGGCGTGATATAGATTTATTCGTCCATTTATCGCGCACATACTTAATGCAAATTTAAGACATATGCTTTTGACATGGATGCCATTGTCAGATCTCGCTCAAATTTATGTGGGACCACAGGACAAGCACCAGCTTTCGATTAAAAAAAGAATCATCAAAATCGGTTCACCCAGTCCAAAGTTCCGAGGTAACAAACATAAAAAAAATACAGTCGAATTGAGAACCTCCTCCTTTTTTTTTGAAGTCGGTTAAAAATAAAGGATCTAAACGTAAACCGAAGCAAAGCGGCCCTCGGTTACTAGTAATTAATAAATAAGTGTTTGAGTTTGCTACTTGAGTATGTGACAGCAAGAAATGTATCACTTTAAATATCGCGTCGTTTGTTTATTAAATACCTACTGCCATTGTAAAATATGAGTTAATTTTCTTGAGTTCCAAGTTGATTGCTTTGAGAGAGTATTGCTGTTTTTAATATCTCTTCACTTTGTACAATAAAGCAAACAACTAGCAATCTTTCGCTTGCAATATTGTTTGACACTATGGACTTTTTCCTATTCACCTTATTTATTTAGTGGATTACTAACATAAGAACCAGTTATTGTAAAAGTTGCAGATTACTACAGTTATTGTATAAAATTAAAAACAAAAAATAACTAGAAAACATAGGTGGCTTGATAAAATAGTGTCCTAATTAAAGATATATCTGGTTGTAGGTGAGTCAGACATTAACTACAAGTTTTCACTTGAACTTGAGGAAGTATATTAATGAGATACTTACTCAGATGCTATTGAGTTTTCTAAAAGAACTCATTATTTAACCGACTTCAAAAAAGGAGGAGGTTCTCAATTCGACTCAATATCACGCCAACCGATTTCGATGATTTATTTATTGTTACTGGAAAGGATGTACTTCATTTGAAGTCGGTTTTTTTGTTAGGATTTTCATTCCTAGGGTTTTCAACAATATAATACTGAAAAGCTTTTCTCAGAACAGGATGGTACTCTCTTTAGATAAACCGCTTGCGTTCAGTGGCCTTATTTGTTCTCAGAAGACATTGTTTTGGTTGAGGGCACTTTTTTATTAAAGATAACAACAATCATACATTTTGAATAGCTGTGTATTGTAGTCTTCCTCGGCTTCCTCCCTCGATAATGTAATGCTCGATTATGAACAGTTACATTACAAAACAAAATGCTTTCGATAAGGAAGCGCCTTAATTAAGAGCATAATATTATCATTAACAGGTTCTTAGCGATCTTTCATCACGCTCACGAAACTGTAATACAGCTTTCGATAATCCGAAAAATCATTGAGCACAAAAGTTATTGCCATCTTAATAATCATCTTACATTGGATGTTAATAACTTTTATCTTTACGAGATCGATGGCCTTAATGAAATAATAGGACTTTACCTATGAAATTGGAGGTTTTGTAACCAGCATTTTCAGATTTAATATCTGTGTATTGGCGCACAATTCAAAATTCAAATAAATTTTATTCGAAAGCTTGTTTTTAGATAGTATTTTGTTTTTATGAAATTGTGGTAGTTTTTGTGGCGTCATAATAATATTAACGACGTATACGGGCCTCACTGCTTGCATAAGCACGGTCCATTATTGGTTCAACCGTTTCAAATCTGGAAACTTTGAGTTGAAGAATGAGCCTCGCAGTCGGCTGGTAACCATTGTTGAAAACGACGAATTGAAGGCGATAGTCGCATCGCAAAGCTACAAGAGTAACAACTGGAAGCTCTCCGTCGCCTATCGTACTCACCGGACCTTGCCCCACCAGATTTGTAGTTTTTTCAAAATTTAGAAATTTTCTTAAATGGGAAAAAATTCAACACCCGAGAGGCAGTACAAACAAAATGCTTTCGTTGACTTCATGGCCTCCCATCCCGCAGACTTCTACAGTAAAGGAATAAATAAACTGCTTTCAAAATGGCTAAATTGTATAGATAATTTGGGCCAGTACTTTGACTAGCTAAAATGAAAAAATACAAAAATTTTTATATATTTTAAAATTTTCATACAAATCTCTAATTTCATAAGTAAAGACCTAATAATACGCCGAGGTTAATCTGTGAGACCCATTCGACAATCATTGAGCTGATTATACTTCGAATTGGTTTTGAAAGTGACGGAAAGTTTGCGGTATGTATTAGGTACAGTTCAACACGCAAATCTGAGCTTTACATTTGGAAAAACATGAATTAAAAAAAACACACGCTATAAAAACTTGACGGTGTATGGCCACGGTATGGCTATCTGGCCATATAGCTATCTCATGCAAACTGAATGCCGTATCAAGTCAAACTGCAAACTTGACAATACACTTGATTGTGTAGGGCCAGCTTTAGGTAAATGTGCGTTTCTTCTTTGAAGCATCGTGTTTTCAGAAGCAAAACAGAGATAAGTTATTAGTACTCATAAGTTGTAACGTAACTTTCTATGTTCGCGTATTAATAATATATCTATACAGATTTAACGAACCAACTAATAATTATAATTTTACACAGGAACTTCTTGAAGTTCGCCCTACAAACTTTTTACGCAGAATATCTTAATGATTATGTTACAAGAATACTTTATGTAATAATATTAAGTTGAAGATAAAGTTTTGTTTTCATCTCGAGCGATCGCCGCATTTGAAATTTTGAATACTGTTAATGAGAAAAGTTTGTACACCAAAATGTTATAACATTTTTTATTTCGTCGATGATAGCAATAACAAGTTGTTATTCTTGTAGGTACCTATAAGTTATAGAACTCAATTTGTCAAGAATATGTGTGCCTCTGTAAAAACAGCAACGGACCCGTAAAATCACCATCCAGAGATCCATCCAAGTGGGAATGAGTTGTGAGAGAATAAATTCGTGATATAAAAGATATAGGTACAGGCTGCCAATTCTCATTTCGTAGAGATACATCTCTAACAGAGATATCTCTAAAAAACATGGCGGATCTCTAATTAAACCTAATTTCCTTATTCTCGGGATGTCACATTAGAGATATCTCTGAGCCTTTTCCTACGACATGCAACATATGGTCCGGAGCGTTCGAGATTGAAATGTCACGCGTTTTGACCAATCACGACGTTGTAAAGCGTTCGGGATTGAAATGTTTGACCAATCACAGCGTCGTAAAGCGTCAGTGATTGAAATGTTAACAATCTTATTGACAGTTCGTATTGTGCTTTCGGATAGTACCATGAATGTTTCGTGATACGGTATGCGACGGCTAGTCTTTTTGTAATAATGGTTTTTAACTGCAATATCCCAGTAAATAAATTATAACTATTCAAATATAGTTTAGAATGGATACTAAAGTGATTGTTTTGTACTTTTATATGATTTGAGTATTTTAAAACCTTTTTTTACGTTTATTTCATATGTCTAGTGGTAATGTCGAAAGATAAAATCTCGAATGTGCCCCAGAATAACTTTTTTGGATACATTCGAGATTTTGCCGACATGTCTCGTCGAGATTTAAAGATTAGTGATATGTCTAACTCCGAGATTATCTCTACAAAATGAGAATTGGGGGCCAGGTGTCGTGAGCCAATATACGATTTCATAAAAATTCTAATTCCATCCGTCTAGTCTTTAGAAATCAACATCTGGATGAATGCCTTCCCTAATTGGCGCCATTCATACGAGTATACGAATCCGATCAGCGCTGTGAATTCTGAAACTTACTCTTTTAAAATATATGTACCTACTTTTTAAATTCATTAACATCGCTGCTTTTGAATTTTTCTCTTTACTTTGTTGGTTGACAACATGCTTATCGCGGCTTCAAAGCCTAGTTAAACCTTTCTTACTCAACTGCCAGGAAGGGTTATGTTTTTCTCGCGTATCTTGTATGTATGCATGCACCTATGCATGCGTGTAATATATTCTTTATTTTTTTTTATGGAAATATCCGGCAAACGAGCTGACGATTCACCTGATGGTATTGCTACATGGATATCAGCAACATCAAAAGGCATCACTGATGCGTTGCCAGCCAAGAAAGAGAGAAGACAAGAAAGTATTATTACCTCGTATCTTCCAAATAAGGGATTTAAATAATTAAGATATCGTCAGATTCGTCTTGATAGCCCAAGTGTTCTTAGATAAGTGAAAAAAAAACAAATATGGTGGCTGTGAGATGCCATTGTTTTAAGTATCAAAAAATAAATCGAATAATGCAATATGGGTAGCAAATTAAAGAGCTCATCATAAGGATTTCAAAAAATCACGATAGCTTTTTTGATAGCAGGCGGGTTTTTTTTGATTTTTAATTTATTACTACGGTTCATCTCCAGTGGGTACTTAGTAGATTTTTCCTGAAAACACTAATGCAATCTACTACTACCCGGAAATAATCTGATCGTTGTATTGGTAAGATAACTCTTACATAGGAAACTTTTTTCTTGGTGTTAAGCTTGTGTTAAGTATCGTTAGTATACGTAATATTAGGGACTTCCCAGCAATCCCAGCCAATTTATTTCGTTGTCTAGTCACCGAACACGGTAAAAATGAAATCATCTATTTCAATTTCAGGATCCACTTTCACACTATTTGGACCTCGAGAGTAAATAACCCTTATCTGTATTGACCGTCTTCAAGTAACAGTTTAGAAAATGTGCGTTGACACTACCTCAGTAAATTCTTCTTTATGCATAAAATGTCGCGTATGTAGACGCGCGTATATTTTATAAGCCTACAAAAACCTGCTTATATTTTCGCTCACACTCAACATATTTCGAGTGACGTAATTGATATTTATCCTTACAGGGCTTCTTCGCTAGAAATAGTATTTTTTTTTCGAGGAAGAAATCTTCCTAATTGTCCACTAAAATCCCCTTGGTGGCCATCTAGTGAAGTACTACACCGGTGCCTCTTCTGCGCAATGCCTAGTTCAAGTTTCCTTGATTGCGGAACCCTTCGTTCTCGAGCCACTGCCACCGATCTTCCGCGTGCATCTTCGCTTCGATTGGTGGGATCGGCTCTCTCCCAATCTCTCTCGGCGGTCTTTTACTTAACTATTCCAGTCTCGTAGAAGGAGACCACAGCCTTCCCCGAATAGTTCTCTGCCAGCATAACCGCTACTACTAGTGGCTGCAGGCTGACTAATATCTCTCCCAACCCTTTCGACTAGGACTCCTGTGATGTAAATGTCAACGTGATCATGACTGTTGAGCCTTGAGAGCTAATTCTATCGTTCTTCTGTATTTTTTCTTGGCTCGCAACGCGTCGATTTTTTTGGTAACTTACCATCAGGAGGCTCATCTGCTCGTTTGTTGGCCATTCACATAATAAAATGGAAGAAGAATCCCTTACTTGCAGTAGGTAACATAGACGTCTTAGATATTCTTCGCGCTACACGGTAATCATATTGGAAGGCAAAATCTGATTACCTTTGTTACTGCTTCAAACAGATTTCACGGACGAACGTGACGGAGAATACGAACGATTTCGAGGAATTGCAAATTTTTTGCGAGTTACTACATAGATATTTTTTCACTTGTAACTTAGTATAAATTTTGCAGAATTTTATTGGCGTTTCAATGTCTTGGTAACGGCAAACGTAATTATCTTTGCTCGTTTTAACTTAAAGTTTGTAATGTTTTAGAATTTAACCTGTTGGATCGGATTTTGTTCAATGTACCTTCACGAATTGCAGTTGAAATTTATGAATTCCTTCACTCTGCGCACACTGGACCAGAACCATCGCGATGATATAAATTGTACGCGGTACCGAGGTGTGAAAACAGTTTTCTGAAAGGGAGCTATTGGGAATGCAGATTGTAAACCCTAATTACTTAAGGGCTTGCTGATTTAACATCTCCCCAGACGGGAAGGAACAAAGCTCCGTCAGAACTTGTTAAAATTCAACAAATTCTAACGTTTGTAGAAAACTTCAATACCTGATTCGAACCTGAATCTGAACCCTGATATCAATGTTATTGATATATTTTGCACACTTTTCGCACACTTTTGCAACTGTTTCGTAGGTCAACTAGCAAAATGGAAAGGCAACCAAGACCAAATTTTATCTGTGCGTTTGTTCCTGCTATCCTCAGGAACAGATAAAGCGACTTGAATATTATCTTCCTTAGTTATGAGTTTCCCAATGGAAGTAACATATTTCATATATTTAATTATCTGTAAATTATTACCTCATAATTATTTATTATCCCCAAAGGTGTATAATTAGCGATCCATGTTTTTCACAGAATTGTCACCTTAACTCCGAAAATTCTGACAAGAGAGAACTCAGTTCTTACAGTAACCTTATAATGATAAATAAACAAGGAGTTTATTATCACGAGTAGCAGTGATCGTTTCCCGGTTTTCGTTTAACCGTTTGTTTATGTAATTTCTTTTGATGATGTTTGCTAAACATACGTACCTTTGTTTTGTTATCCTTTATTTTTCTTGACGCTTAAGGAAAATTGTAACAAATATTCAAGTAGGAAAGTAACTAATTAACTAAAAGTCTTGCGAATGTTATTGTCTTGCGAACGTGCCTTATTTCGGTTGAATTAATGTTATAATTTTGTGTGATGTTATAATAAAATGTTATAATTTAAACGTATTGGGGCGGCTTAGAATGCTGACCCCAATTCCATGCCGGCATTAGTATGCCGGGGCGTCGTAAAAGGCGACATAAACCGGCCCGCGTATTTGTAAGGCCTCTCATAAAGATAATATTATCAGTGATCAATATTAATAAAAATCAAGCCTAAATCAAGTCCTGAATTAACCTTAAATTAATAAAAGCTAACGTTTGGTAAACATTTTGATAATTGATAGGTATATAGTATCAACATAAGACCTTTGAAGTAAATTGTTCGCAATTTAATTATGACGATAGACCCTTCAAGCTTTAGATCTATTTCACGAGTACCAATTTTGATCTATCTTTATTTATTGAAACGCAATACCTAATTCGATTAGGCTCATATTCTACAATCTGTTCCGGCGAACTTGGTATCGCCTTACAATCAATGAATGTCTTGATACTTTTTAAAACTTTTATAGTTTTGGTTGGTTTAACAAATCAGAGATTATACAGGTACAGCCGTTATAGTTTGTGTGCTCGTATCCCCTGTCCCTCTCCCTCTCCCGCTCCTCTTTCTCTCCCTCTCCCGCTCCTCTTTCTCTCCCTCTCCCTAAAACCCCGTATTATAAATAAACCTGCACCCCGTATTATAATTATGTTTTGTTACTATCTATAAGCTTACATATTAATTTTAACATTTCTAAGTTCGAAAATGACGAAGTTGCGTACAAATTACCACCCCTTAGGTTTACTCCTTTGGGGATGAATTTTCAAAAAACCTATAACAGTTAATATATTATTTTCACATTTCAAACGTCAAAAATGACGTAGTTGCGTACAAATTTACATCCCCGGGTTTTACCTCTTAGGGGCTGAATTTCCAAAAAAACCTGTTTTGTTTCTAATTACGAGTATAAGCTTACATATTACTTTCACATTTCTGAGTTCAAAAATAACGAAGTTTTTTTAAACATAGATGTTTTTAATAATTACAAGACAAAGACGATTTCAATCCCCCGACAGAACACAGTAGGAAACAGTCGTCATTCATACAACAAATTATCCCGATCCTATCTCGAGGCTACAATTTAGAGTTCAAAAAGAACGCACGAAAATTAGGCAAAAAATCTAATTACACGACGCGGCGACGCTTTTCCCTCGCAGTAGGGAGCAAAATGCAATTATCTGTAAGGTACGCGACATTTTACGTATGACGTTAGAATCTGGGATAAAAATAGAAAACTTAAATGTCTCAATACTGCTTCTTGTTAGGTAGTATTCAGGGCAGAATCACTTCTGTAAATAACAATAACACAGATATGTAACACAAATATATATTAATGGAATGTATTATAAAATATGTACTTAAGTAATAATTTTCCGTTTACTTATAACATAATTGGAAGTGGATTAAAGATTGGACCTAGATTTTTTAAATCTTACACCTTAAGTATTTCCTATTACGAGTAGAATGTAGATAATAATATGTACTTTATTTTAAAATTGACGTCACTTTAGATTGTAATCGGTCTGATTTACGGAGACTTTAATTGAACCGCAATCAAGATTGGCAGTCGTACAGAATTAGCAACAGGTAATTAAAAAAGTTTGTCTGTTTCTGTTCGTCATCTATTTCTCATTGGATATTATTTTATTAATAAATACTTTTAATTTTAATTTCAAATAACGGGCTCTTAATCAAAGTCAAACGAAGAAGTTCTTAATAAAAATTTAAGTGTTTTCGCAAAAATATTTCAACAACAAATTGGTATGTTTAATGAGTTTCCTTATAAATTAAAGTAACTTATCTAGTGCATTAAAATTGAATGATTAAATTAATTATCTTTTTAGTTACTTTCTGACTATACCTATACTTATCTATATACAAATAAAAAATATTTTCATTTAATATTATAACATTGTGCCTTTATATTTTATGTTTACCGTAATTTGTCTGTATCACGAACTTCGATCACAAAGCAATGGGGCAATAATATCTGAATTGGGAAAAACTAGTGTTTAATTTGTTTAAGGTATGTCAAATAACTTGTCGACTTTTATTAACTCCCGACGAAAAAAGAGGGGTGTTTTGTTTTACGTGTCTATGTAACTGTGTATCTGTGTATCTTTGTATCTGTGTGTCTGTGTATCTGTGTGTCTGTCTGTGCCATCGTAGCTCCCAAACGGATGAACCGATTTTTATCTAGTTTTTTTTTGTTTGAAAGGTGATTTAATCGAGAGTGTTCTTAGCTATGCTTAGTGTAAATAAAAATCTCTCAATAGTCTCCATATGGGATTAATTTATAACTACCGAACATACATATTGCTTTAAGCGGTATAGTTACGCTTCTATGAAGCATTTATGTCTTTGAAGGGAACAAAATGTTGGTGAAAACAAAAGCGTCCTTATTAATAATTGTCTCATTACTGATCTCATCTTTTCTTACTACTTATAAAAACCGGGCAAGTGCGAGTCAGGCCACGCGAAATGTAGGGTTCCGAATTAGAAGTTTATCGATTATTACTCATTAACTACTTATGCTAACATAGCCGTGATAATTTTCCTTCTAAATTCATCATATAACCAATTTTTGAGAATTTTTTAACTTGTCCAACTCCAACCGTTTAGCAGGCGGGGAGGGGTACAACTTGACTCTGACCAAAATTAGCACTTTAAAGCCAAATATTTTGCAAACGGACCCCTAATTCCAAAAATGGTCATAGAAGGCCCATATAATTTTTGAAAGACCATTTCAACGATACTGGGGTATCGTTGACGAAACTATAAGGGTTCCTATTTTACCTCGGGACCCTAAAAAAGTCCACGAGAACAAGAGGGACTTGTTCATTTGACAGACAACACTAATTTTCAAAAGATTTTGGAGAATTCTCAGATTTATCTTTTACTGAACGGATTTTCGAAAGTAAATATAAGGGACTCAATAAACCCTGGAATTCAAATCTTTCCTACTTATTATGGATCTTACAAAGCGACGGTCGAGGAAATGACGCCAAATATCGTAATACGGGTCGCTCGGCACTTTACACGGCTCTTCTTAGGGAACATACAAAAACCACGTGCCTCATTTAGGGGGGGAGGGGGGTCTTCAAAACACCACGATTGGTTACAGAGGGGAGGGGGGGGAAGTTTAGGTTTTTGTCACGTAGTCAATATTTTAGCAACCATTGCACCACATAGTCGTCAAATATAAGCAAAATTATTATTTTTTACGTGAAAACGTGAAAACTAGGGGGGTGGGGGGGGGTCTTCTCATATACTACGGATGGTCACGAAGGGGAGGGAGGGGGGTAAAAAGTTGGAAAAAATGGGTTACGTGGTTTTGGTATGTTCCCTTACCTGTCTGTCTACCTATAAACGCCCTAAAAGCCAACTGTAAAATATATTTCAACGCATTTCCGTTGGTGTATTGAATAACTATATCTCTATTGGTTTTTATCGCAAGTCGAACGCCATCGGACGGCATGAAAACTACCTATACTCGGGCAAGCCAATAACCTTCCACCAATCCGCACTGGAGCAGCGTGGTAGAGTATGCTCCAGGCCTCCTCAAGTGTCTCTCACCCGTGTTAAGTTGTGGGCCGTAAATGGGTTGAAGCTAACTGGATAACAAGTTTACGGTTATCACTGCTTCCTTCTAGGCTAGCAATGTTGAGCCCTGGTCTTTTAGATTTAGAATTTAGAACGTAGATTTAGAGAATACCTTTCGTAATAACATAAAATATTATGGAATAAAAGTTAAGCACCTATCATAAAGTAGCATTTCAAACTGTAATTTCAAGTCAGGGTTGAAAAGGTGATCTTAAGATTTCTTTTATTAATGCTATCAGATAGACATCTTAGTAACAGGCTTAGCGATTTGAGTACATAAAAGGCATGTCAGGATTAACGGAAGACGGATAATGGATAGGTAATCCTACTATTTTTAGGTAATGACGTGAATGGGATTAAGCAAACCATTTTTTAGAAGATGACTTATTGAAAGAGACATTGAATTGTTTGAACAATTAAAAATTAAAATAAAACACTTGCTATCAAAAAAGCTATCATGATATACCTTTTTGAAATCCTTATGATGAGCTCTTTAATTTGAAGAAAATACCTCCCTATAATATAATCTGAAAGCCTCCATAAATAAGCCAATCGTAATACTTTAAGTACTTACTTATGGAGGTCATACACGATCATTTTTACTTGATCAAGTAGGTATACTTGATTGTGTATGGCCACGGTAAGCTATCTGGCCATATATTTATCTCATGCATACTGGATGGCGCGTCAAGTCAAACTGCAAATTTGACAAGTCAAACTGTAGACTTGACAAGTAGGTACACTTGATCGTTTATGGCCCCCATTAGGTATTAGTCAGTACTTTAAATTTGAAGTTATCTTATTAACGCCAAGGGGTTCAAGTCTTTTAAATTCTACCAGTATTCGTTCGTGTCTCCCATGACTTCAAGTGCATCAGTGTAGTGAACTAGCAGAACTATTACCGTGATCAAACTAAACGTGACCATTAATTAAATGAAGATTTGAGAACTGGAGAAGACTGGAAAACTGGAGAATGTGGAACCCGAATGCAGAGAACCGTCAGATGGAGAAGCGGGTGGTAGTGGGTAGGGTGCGTCCTACGTGGGCCCGAAACATGCCGGACGCCCGGGATGATGACGACAGGTGTGAGGATATGACCGTGATGCCGCACAGTGAGCCCCCCTCGCCCACGGAGCAGTGGGACCAGCAAGGGAAACAGGAGGACAAATATGATGTGTTTGGGAAGGTTGGTATCGATTGCTTCATGCTTTGTTACTGTCAGTAAATGACGAGTTGTTTTGATGGTATGTGAACACCGTTTTTAGGCTTCCATAGCGTTGCTGTCTTAGATGAGAAAATGGGGAAGCGCTTGTAAATTGGCTTTTTAAGCTAACTAAAATAGTAAATTTTAGTTATTGCACTGTTACACACTGTTGCACAGAAATTATTATTTATTTGGAAATTTGTTTACATTGACTGCTAACTCTTACTTTGTGAGACCACGCTCCGATAGGCTGCTCTAGTGTCAATTACTGAAAAACATGTCTCAGCTTTTGGAATGGAGTTTTCCTTTGCTTGAGCAACCAGGTTTAGGGTATTTATTGCAATATAGGATTTTTCATACCAATCCTTGTTACTCTTTATTTCCAGGTTATGTTACTTGGAGACAGCGGTGTTGGGAAGACGTGTATGCTCGTACGCTTCCGGGATGGCACGTTTCTCGCCGGGAACTACATTTCCACCGTCGGGATCGACTTCCGGGTACATCACTAGTTGCTTGTCAATCCTACTAATTTTATTAATGAGAAAGTTGTGATGATGTATGCATGTTTCTTACCGTTTTATGCAAAAATTACTGAACGAATTTTCATGAAATTTAGCACTAAGGTAGACCATGATCTAGGATAAGATATTCATTGAAGTATAATGTCATAGAACAGACATCTCGAACAAAATGTGTCCCGCCTGGGAGGTTCGATTTTCAAAATTGAGCCCCCGTTCTCCTTTCAAAATCGAACGAATCCATTGAAGATTGAAGCCACGTGGCGCCAATGCATTGGGACATACGAGTACATGGTGTTCGCGGTGTCTGTTCTATACGCTAGTAATAATACTTCAATGAAGATATAGGGTTTATTATTATCCCGTCCCGGATAATGCTAGCAAAGCTGCGTGCAGAGCGTTAGTTTTAGATAATTAAATCTAATGATTACTTACCTAATTTCTAAATGAATTAATGAGCCTAATCACAGCAGTTAACGACGTCTAAAGGTCAATGGGTAAAAGTAGCTAATTATGAGCGTCTTCGTTAAAGCTCTTTGATAGTAAGTACAAAGTTAAGTGATTATTTTAACGAGTCGTATTAAAATGCTTTTAGTAATATCAAATATGTAACAGAATTTCTTTTGAGATCTTAACGTATCAAATAAATTTCTAAAACTATAAAAAACTAACTCAACCAATAATAACAAATTCGTAGAAAAATAAAACTCACCCGCCTAATATCACCTGCCGTCCGTGGCTGGCAGAATGTAATAAAATTAAAAAAAGAAAAAGGCACAATTAGCTAATGGTCGTCAGGGGTTCCAAGTTCAAACGGACCAGTCACGGGCGCACGGTGCCCGCTCGCCGTTCCGCCATTGGTGTCGGTTTGGCGCCTTTTCTCCGTACCCGCCCCTCGCACGTCGGTTGTGATTGAATCCTTGAGTGAATGAGTGATTTATTTGTCCAACGTTGAGAGGTTTTTGTGGTTATTTGTGCACTTTTTGCAGGTTGATTTATGGCGCCCTCTGTCTGACTGACGTTGATATTGGGATTGTAGATAAGCGTAATTGAATTTCTTGAATAAAATTATTTTACCTAGCGCAACGCAACAGATTTTTAACTTTATGTTTATACTTTAAATCGAGTAAAAGACCTTGGTCCTTGATAAATTTAATTTTATTTAAAGTGGAAACACTGAACAGGTAGACGGAATCTTATTATGCATAACTACTTACCTACCTACCTAATTAAGGATCGTTGAAAATAAAAAGGTAGAATCGTTAGTAGGTGCCTAATTAAAAGTGTAAATAAGCCTGTAAACTAGGTACCTACTTACCTACCTAACTATAAATTATCCACTTTTACATAATGGGAAATTATAATTTTTATTATTTTATGGGAAATTATAATTTTTACTTTACAACCCACCCTACCTATCGAAATATCTACTTGTAAGTATGCAGGTAGATATTTCACATTAGCCCAGGCGCACACTGCGGCCGCGGCGCGGCGAAACATCGTAGGGGAGACCGGGGGCAAAAGTAACAGTTTTTAGTTCGTGGCCGATTGTGCCAAAACTGTTGATATCTAACAAAATCCTGTTATTCTCCAAGAAACTTAGTTTAAGTGTCTACCAACTTGTGTAGTCAACGTTAGAGTACTAATCGTAATTATGTTGCAATCCCACTTTTAAAAACGAGTGTCGAGTGTTACAATTGACCCATAATGCGGGGTTGTTTGTAACATTGTTTTGATGAACAATAAAATGACAATGTTAATGAATTTAGCCATATTTTAATTTTAAAAATAATCATAATCTTAAATACAATCAGTCTTTTAATTGGTAACTAAAATAAATGCTTTTATTTCTTCAAGCCGCTTCGAAACAAAAAAGTATACACTTCTTTTTATAACTGATCAAAAGCGAATATATTACTGTCTAAAATTACAATTTTAGACAAATTATAAGCACTACGTCATTAAATAACATTTAAATCGTATATTTCTTTGATGAATTCAACAATAATCAACAACAACAAATTTGTATGAAAACGTGTGTGTTACTAACAACCCCCTGTTACATTTAACCCCTGTCATAATTCTGCGAACAAAAAGATTAAAAGCAACATACGAACCAACAATACGAACAGCCCATCTCTAAATCCGGTTAAGGGGATCCACTTGAGTAGTCAGTGCTCCAGCCCAAAGAAGAAATGGATGAATTTCCATGTGCGGGCAATAGTTAGTGTAAAAATAAAAGTAAAATAGGCAAATAAATGTAGGTATTTAAAATTTCCAAAGTTCCAGCGCTTCCGGACGAATGTTTTCGTCCTAGATTTGCGATTGATGACACTTTAATTATAATAAAGATCACTTATTAAGATTTAATAAAATATGATGTTTAATGTGATCTCCAATACAAATTAAGCGTTTTTGTATTTTCAACCTAAAACGCGTTGAAGAGGTGACGGCACAATGATATTAGAAAAACAAAAAAAGGATAAAGTTCCGACTAGATAGAAATGACGTAATGATTGCCCAGCCATCACGTGAAGATTTATTGATATATTATTTTATTCGGGTTAAGGTTAGGTGTCACTGGGTAGAGGTTTTCCCACGAAGAGGATAGCAACTAAGATATATGTGTAAACGAAACTTTTCGAAAACCGCATTTTCTAATTCACGCGAGTGAAGCTGCAGATGTCCACTAAGTAGTATGAAAATACTAAAGATTCCTAATGGCTCAAAACATATAAATTAGGTAAAACAATTATTTTCACCTCGGGGTCTGTTGTAGCAAGGGGTCAATAGTAACGTTACTATTAACCCCGAAAAAAATGGTACAATTGTTCCTGAAGACTGCTGTATTCAAAAACAAAAATAAATCAGAACCTCTGAACACTATTTTACTTTTGCGATAAGGTTTGTATTGTATAATATATATAGATTCTAATATTTGTTGTTAATTTACTTATACTTTGTAAATTAAAGAGTAATAACTGATTTTTCAAAATACGAAAAATTACTTCGGGGCTGTCCAAACGGCAGTAGTCAATTACACACGTCCACGCTGCTCGGAGCACATTGCTCAGAGGTTAGCCTACCCGAGGACGTTACGGCCTATGCCCCCGCGGCCGCACACTCTTCAGCGTTGCTTGCCAACCAAAATATCACCAACGTTACTATTGCCCCGTGGTACTTTTGCCCCCGGTCTCCCCTACCTAGTTTAAAATTGCATTGCACGCACTATGCGGCGAAGAAGGCTTTGTTTTATTCCTGAGTTGCGACAATTTGCCACAGCGGAGTGGGCAGTGGGCACCTGGGCTAAGACCGCCGAAATTTTGTTCTTTATTCTGAGGCCGAGATTTATGCCGATCGAATGGGTAAATAAATAATCTATCTTCTTGCCTACTTAGTCGTTATTCAGCCAAATCAGTTATTTTTCAGACATTTCTATTGTTAAATGTAAGGGGAATATCGCCTAATTAGGTACCTACTTATATTTTTTCATTCATTCATGGGACATATAATTAGGTAATAATGTTATTTACCATTTACCTAATGTTAAAGACTTCGTTCTCTTACGACTTTTGAATAACTGCCCTTTGTACATTATGTACTTTGTACATTTGTACATTTTGTGTACATTTTTTTGTACATTTTACTTTGTACATTTTGTACTATTATGTACTAGTATTTCTTCTGTGATCGAAACAGGGTTAAACATTGTTATATTACGATCATAGGATTCAATACTACTAACGCCATCTGTTTTCAGAATAAGGTAGTCACCGTTGACGGCATCAAGGTGAAGCTTCAGATTTGGGACACGGCAGGCCAAGAGCGCTTTCGTAGCGTCACGCATGCTTATTATCGAGATGCACACGGTAAGTTTTACTTCTTTCCTCGTCAGTGATGAATTATAGCCTAAGTAACCAAATTTATATTTTACAAATTAGATATAAATATGTCTAATACGTTCGATTTACTTGTAACTCATATTGCTGAATAATAAAATTAATTGCTGATATTAGATCACATAGCCCCATCTGTTAGCACAGATTGAAACTACATTATTAAATGATAATTATTATTTTAGAATAATTATATAAATTGATATTTTCACTGGTTAGATTAGAAATAATTTATAAAAAAGTATATAAAGTAAAGTATTTTATAACTTGATATCTACTGTTACTGAACTTTTAGCTCTGCTCAAAATTAATTACGTGCCTCGTGGCGCCATCTATGCACACTTATAGGAAACACTTTATCACCGTGGAAAAAGTAAACACGGTGATAAGATAAGATCGCATTGAATGAAACGCAGAAAGAAAATAAAATGAAAGCGCTTTAATTTATTACTGTCGTGAATTAGTGAATCGAAACATCGTTAGCATCGAGTGTTCAAATGACACGATAGGCTCGGTCGGGACGGCCTCGACCCGTTTCCTTCCTCCAAACGCATAACCGGATCACATCACATGTGGGGGACTCAAACCGACCGAGCAACTGGCATGCTGACGTCACGAGTACCTACATTACAGGCTGGCGAATGTCCATCTGGCTGACGCTGGAATGGATGTCTTGGTTGCATTTTTTGATTTTAGCGATGGTTATGAGTTGAGTTGAGGTTGAGATAGAATTGAATAGTAGGTAAGGTGAGGTTAAAGTTTAAAAACATTGATTGGCAAATAATGCTTTTAATTTATCATAATGTTAGTTTTATCTATTTGGCTTTATCCTTTGTATTCCATTTAAACGATCCTTGATCATGTATAAACTAGCGGGCGCGGAGAAAAATACAGGATGTCAAACGTCATCTGTCATCGTGGTCTTTGTTATAAGGTTTAATAAAATGGACTCAGTCCATGATAAGTAAAGTTTAAAATCTTGTGAGTATTATAAAGGTAAAGCCACAGTACCTGTACTTTTTGCAAGCTTTTTCCCTTTTCAAGTGCCTATATCTATGTGCCGAACCCCACAGGGGATGCCAGGGGGTGTGATAGTCCTCCCTCGCAAATAATTAAATTGTATTCTAGGCTGAGCCTTTGCGAGTTTGCCCTTCTGTCTGCGTGAAGCTGTAATGGCCGCTAGGGCCAACAGCAACTGTCCATTCAAAAAAAACAGTAGGGTTTTTGTTAGATTAAGATGTCGTTAGTTTGATTGTGGTCAATTTTTTTATCATATCATCAGCAACACCAAAGGCATCGCTAATGCGTTGCCGGCCAAGAAAGAGAGAAGAAAAAGCAAGAAAGAACTGGCGTTCTAGCCAAAGTCTTGTAAGTAGGTACTTTTATGATCTCATGCATACCATTTGTTGCAGCTCTCCTCCTGCTATACGACGTAACAAACAAGACAAGTTTCGACAACATCCGCGCCTGGCTCGGTGAGATCCGCGAATACGCTCAGGACGATGTGGTCATCATGCTTTTAGGTAAACGATTTACTACAACTACAGCAGTATTAGCAGTACCGGATTTATATTTTTTATGAGTGTACTTTTTTTTTACCTAGGCCAATTTATTTCCGCCGCCGCATGTACCTTTCCATAATAATAATTTTCCATTCATAGTAAGGAAGGCACTGAATTAGTCACTAAGAAAGTGCGTAAAAAAACAAGGAATTACAACTTTTAGCGACTTTTTTTAATAGCAAAATCATCTATAATATATCATCTTCTGAAATCTGCCGCCCCTAAGACGCTTCCCTGCCTATTGACAAATCCAGGACAGGACTGAGTATTAGCAGCAGTGTTGCCAACTCGGTATCAGGTTTTGGGGCTAAACACAGTTTAAAAAAGGGCTAGATTCGTCTAATACATAGGGGCTATTGCTTAATTATCAGAGGTGACGGCGAAAAAAAACGCTCTACAACTATGATAATGGTAATTTTTTTCGACATCTTTCACTACATTTTATCGTTTTTTCGAACGATTGCATCAAAAACTTCGTGGAAAACCTGAATTTATCCCTTGTTTTTCAAGATGGCGGAAAATGATTTTGGGGCTAAAAATTGGGCTAGGTGCTAAAAAATTATTTCAGGGGCTGAAAAGCCGTAAAAAGGGCTAGATCTAGCCCCGAAAGGGCTAAATTGGCAACACTGATTAGCAGTAGATACAGTAATCTCCAAACTTATTGGCCGGGCTGAAGTTAGCCGCGAGTTGATGCGCAGAACGTAAATTAGTGGTCAACTTCGTGTCGGAAGTTTTTATGCAACCCGAAGAGCTCAGACATGGTTTAACGACTTTCATCTAATGATAACAACTTGCCACTACCTAGTTCAGCTGCCTACCACGCCCGCCCGAAAAAAATCGTCGAGCTATGAGCATTGAGCACTCGAACTAGCTGCAACCGATACAGAGTCACAGACCGAGATTATTAGGAGTTTGCATTGGGAGTTTGTTGTGTTATTCTACCAGCTACAGCAGTTTGAATCCACATTCAAAGCCGGTCTTGCTTATTTGCTGTGATCACATATAGTACCTATGATATATGTATAGATAGACACATACGACATACCCAATTACCACATGAATAGATAAGCCCATAATACCATATAGGCATATTATACGATTAGCGTAATCTTTCCAAATAGGAGAGCTTTTATTTATGATTATAAAATAAGAAAATAAGTAAGTTTCAGTATGAAATAGGTAAATAGTTTCATTGTTTAAATTAGGTACCTTTTTTATTGCTTTTTTGTTTCTTTATTATATTTCCTATTATTATATTATATGCTATTATATTTGCTGCCACACTGCAATCCAGTTTGTCGGCATTGACGTATGTTCAATTTTCACAATCTATTTTACATATTTACGAGTGTCTGGTATAGGTACATACCTAATGATGAATCATCATTCATCACAGACATGGTCAGGATAATTTTGATAAAAGATAGTAATTTCTTATTGTTAGTATGCCCGTGGTAAAGGTCACCGGCCACGCTGACACCTTTCGACGCTGCGAGCCTGCGATCTCACAATCATTCATTCACGTTCTCATTTCCCATCACTATCACACTAAGACCGACAAGTTCTACTCATTCACTTCTAGGAAACAAGTCGGACAGCGCTCTCGAGCGCGCTGTGCGGCGGGAGGAAGGGCAGCGCTTGGCTCGGGAATATCAAGTGGCGTTTATGGAGACATCGGCGAAAACCGGGCTGAATGTAGAGGCCGCGTTCGGTCACGTCGCTCGTTCGCTCGTCGCGAAAGCTAACCCTGTCGACACGTCGCGACTGGCCGTGCGCGCGCAACCCTCGCAAGAACACAGGTCTTCTTGTCCCCCTTGCTCATAAATTTAGTCAATGTTACTGGGTAATTATCAAACGATGATTAACCCTTATGTGAGTGACAAATAAAACACCGCAATTGGGTGACGAGGTACCCGGGTACCTACTTAATCTATTTGAGTTTCTGAAGAGAAATTCACACTAGAGTTCATTGATTTATGACCCACTTCACTGTGACGAAGTATGTATGTGAATAAGTTAAGTTTTAAGCGGTTAAAAATTAAGATAAAGTTAAAGGTAAACAAACATATTTCTATTATACTTAGTTTGGTACAGACAGTTACAAAGAGCTTACGTCGTGTTTTGTTTGTATTAATCCTAATTATTTTAAACACCGATAACGAAACTATATATTCCCACGTAATATTGTGCGTCAGTAGGTATAATTCTGAAGAAATTGGAAAAATATTGTTTACTTTCTGATAATGAAGAACATCATGTCTGCTCAGATGATGCTCAGATGCTGAGCTGAAGTTCCACATGATACAGAGCTCCTTAATTCAGGTAAAAGCATTGCAGAGATGATAGGATAGAATAAACGGCTAAACAGAAGACAAATCGATAGCCTTTAGTGCTATTCTTCAATTGCTGCTTTAGCGGCGTATATTATTCACATGGAGGAAAATACTACACTTTCATCGACTGACTGTGTGAAGTCTACCAATCCGCACTTGGCCAGCGTGGTAGACTATGGCTGTACCCTTCACATTGTGAGAGGAGACCCCGAGCCCAGCAGTGGAACAATTATGGGTCGTTGGTATCGTAATTACTCGTGAGATCAGCAATACAAGACGTACCTGGACATTAATTACAGTCGCAACGACCTGTGTTAGCTCCAGAACCTTCAAATTTATCGACACGAGGGTCTAGTAGTACCTTTATATTGTAGCTATTAGATTCATTTGCAGAGAACTCAATGAAAAGCAAAGAAAAATACGAAAATCTTGTGTCAGATAATATCATTTCAGGCCAGTTTGTTATGAATCTTCAATAACTAAATATAATGCCATCAATGGGCATAAAATTAACTGTAAATCATTGTTTTTTTTTATTTATAACTAATAATTATAATATTCAGCAACAATTAAATTTTACTAATTTAATTATTTATGAAAAACTATGTTAAATATTAATTAAATATTATAAGGTACCCGGGTACCTCGTCACTCGGTTACGTGGGTAAGAAATAGTTTTATTAATATCAGAAACTTCAAAAAGTTAAGAAAGTTTAAACCTACAAAAACAATAATTTTAACGCTAGTTAGGAGCTCTCAGGAAGTTACAGCCGCGTGGCACACCTATTATAAATTTTATAAATGATTGAAATTGCAAAAGGTACCCGGGTACCTCGTCACTCACATAAGGGTTAAGTAAGTGGTAAATAAAAAGAAAAGAAAGCTTGTTATTTCCGTTCTCTGTTGGATATTGGATATATCATCATTGACTGGGAAAAAATTGTACCTAGTATAGACTGGTTTTTCGGCTGTTTAATTATCATTAATGTACTAGCATTCCAACCGATAGCAACAAACTCACTAAATATAATCTAGATTCGTTAATTGATCAGCTGTCATTGTAAAAAGCAGACATTGTAAACCATTTATAAATACAAAAACAAAACCATTTATAAATTGGTATTATTGCGGGTTTCGTAAACATATTGTTAAAAAAAATATATTAAATTAAGTCCGTGATGCTGATGATTGATGATGATAATCACGTAAAACGTCAGAGAGGCTTCTGGCAATTGTAGATAGTTTCCGATGTTAAAACTTCATAGGTAGGTCTATTAACTATCAACGTGGTACATATTTACATACATTTTGGTAGGTACAAGAACTTCAATAATATTGGGAAGGCAAGAAAGAATAAGGATAAGAATGGCATTAAAAATGTATGTTATTATTGTTATAAATGCCACAATATATATAGCCATAGGATTATAACAATTTCCTATAATAAATAATAAATTAATGAAATTAATGTCGACTATGAAATAATCTTGTGTATATTATTCTATCTGTAATTATATTTATTTAACATTGCATGTAAATAAAAGCTAACTGTTTGTAGGGATATATCTATTATTAAGGTACCAATTTTCTGCCATTTTTGGCTTATATGAAACATTAGTAAAAGCGCCCTACCTACTTTGTATAATGTTTCACCGCTTTTGAACTTCGATCAATCCATTAAACCATTACAATCCTTGTATAATATCTATTTTATTTTCTACTATTCATAATTAAGTATTATTAATATGACAACAAAATGCAGCCTGGTAGAATAATGCGGACCAACTTACTATGGAATTTATAATTTTTATAAAAAATATGGTACTTACTGTTGACCGATAGGTACATATTTATAATCTATATTTATTTTGGGTTATATTAAACTAACTAGCAAATTAATATATTACGAATATCAGAACGCATGAAAATTACCAACCTAATTATACATATTACTACCAATTTTACACTATGTTTTGGTACTATTTTATAACTAAATAAAAAAAATTACATCCCTGTATAAAGTCCCGCCATTCTAAAATTCACCCATAAATAAATGAAAAGAAAAATGCATAAATATTATTTCTACTTCGAAAGTTTATGCTCTCTATATGACGTATAGTTAATTAATGTGCGCAAGATTCACACGTGTTTTAAACCAAATACTTATTGCTTTAATTTTAGTATACCTAATTTGTGTATAATGTTGTTTGTATATCATATTTAATCTTATTATTTTGGGTTTATAAAATTAATTTGAGTCTGCATGTAGGTACTAAGCATATTTATTTTTATTAATTGATTAATGACAGAATATATTTTAGCAGTACCGTAACCTTTAACAGAAGGGACTAGTAGACATAAAATGTTTTCTTCCATGTAATGTTAATGTTATAAGTATTTAGGTAAAAATAATATCATTATTTTGCAATAAACTGTAGAAACAAATAATATATCATTTATTTTTATTGTAAAGCTCGATCATATCGCCAATTTACTTAGCGCAAAAATATATTCTCTGTGATATTTTCACGTACATAACGTTCATAAAACACTTTGGCTTGGAGAAGAGAAGTTGTAAATTAAAAACATAATTATATTGTGGCACTAATCAAATTAATGCGCACATTAAGAATAGGGAACGCTCCCCTTTTAATATTTTAATGAGATGAATAAGCGATATTTAAGAAATATAGTGTTATTTTAATTATTTTTTTAATAAGTTTAACTTGTTCAATACGTTTAACACATATAAAAGTATTATTGCAAAAACTCCACTTTAAGAGCTTGCGAACCCTTTATTGGCCTTTAAAGTTTAAACATCTATTTTACCTGCGGTAGGATCATTGTTATCTGAATAACTATTTCAGGAATTAATAATTTATTAATTTTATGTAACCAGTACACATTTGTAAGACATAGAATAGCATTAGTAAGAAATTTATTAGCAATATATGTACATGTGAAGAAATTTTAGAACGAAGATTTTTCCGTTTTTGATGCATTTTGTTATTACATATTAAAAAACAATTGATTCCGAATTCCCTCATTATCTGAGAACGACCTTATAAAAATATACCTGCCCATATTTTAATTTTTAATAATTCACTCAGTGTCTCGATTACGTGCATCATTCATTATTACTGAAATAATGGACATAACATAATATAATTTGCTATAATTATGGTGCATTACTAGTAGATATTTTACTAAATGTATAATAAAAACTGATGTTATGTAACTTTGTGTACTTGTATTATAATATAAGAAAATGTTGTGTACCACTGAAAGTAGCTTGTGCGAAATATAAATAAAAATGTGATGAATATTTGGTATTTTTTCTTTGTGCAAATTACCTGACCCAAACACACCAATTTCCTGTTATTACTATCATGACAATATTTCATCAAATAAAATAAATAATAAAATATCGGCCAAGTGCTAGTCGGAGTCGCGCTCGAGGGTTCCGTACAAACTGGCTACAGGCGCTACAGCGAATGAAACTAATTAGCGAAAATATAAACTGAACTGAGTAAAAAACTTAACAGCTTTGCCCTTGGGATACAATCGTACCCATTGTCCCCATACATCGATATAAATCGCGCTCAATAACGCTGTTTTTAGATATTATTTACTAGAAATATACGGTTTCTAATTTTTAATTTTTTTGACTTGTGCTATTATTGCTTCTTGCTAAATTCTTGATTCTAGGTCAACGGGGAGTACCTTCATAGGTTTTGATTGCTTTGAGCAACTTGATACCAGATAATAACGACGATAATAAGACAGACATACAGCGAAGTGATGCAGTTAACTTTAGAAGTACGGAACCCAAAAATTATTATATTGAATTAATTGGTGTTATGTATACTATGTATATAAATATATGTCGGTACTACAATCGTGTAGTCGTAAGAGTAGGTAGGTAGGCTGGTATTTTTTGACATCTTTAGTGAACTTTTAATTGGAACGAGTTTTGATAAAAATTTTCCTCTTCGGCTATTCCTTATCAGAACAAATGACAATTAATTTTTGTTTTGCATATTCATAAATATAGCATTCGATGCCAGACAAATTAAATATTATAAAACAGAAATGCAGCCATGATGCCTGCGGTTTGACTGATATCCATGAGCGACGGTAACTAACCATTCACCATCCGGACTCCGATGGACGCAAACTACGAGAAAATTACAGCACTCACAGTTTTGTAATTCCACATACAGTAGGTAAGTAAGTACTTACTGTGCATTGGACACGCAACTAAAAATACAAAACTATTCAACGTACGTGCATACATCATTCTCAGATTTCGAACATCAAAAATCATTCCTTGTTCGTGTCAAGACACTTAACACCATTTCGTTGTTAAAAAAATATTTAAAACGATGTTTTTTTTATGACAAAAGAGATGAACAGCGTTGCAGAGGTAAGGGTAAAATAGGTATGATTAAAAATAGACAATTCCCATAATAAAACTCCTGAAACACTAGTTGATACAAACAAGGTTTCCTTCAAATTTCCAAGGGTATGTGGAAACCTTGTGTAATACAGCTAATATTCTATATACTCCTCCTCTAAATATACTCCTAATACAATAGACTATTATTTTCTGTTCTTAGGAATAGCAATTATTTTGTTAAATTTTAAATTAGGTAATCTATCTCAAAACTTAAGTGAACTGCATGGCAGATGATTCCATGAATGCAGCAACGTAAACTATCTAGGTACCTACTGTAGAACCAAACAGACAATCCCCGAGTGTATTTTTGATAACTGCGACACTAAATAGGTATAATGAGACTATTTACATACAATATTCCTTTCTCCTCTTCTAATTCTTGGTCGGCGACACGTCGGTGATGCATTTAGTGTTTCTCATATTCATAATTCCATAATTCGACGGTGATTATTTACCAGTCTAATCTTACCGCCATCAGGAGGCTCGATTACTCATTTGTCATCTATTCATTCAAATAAAAACATGTCCTGTGTTTAATTTAGCGGCACTGCACTGGCATCAACAATATTGAAGCCGAAAAACAAAGTTGAAGCAAGTAGCTTCATGACTTAAAATAAATCCATTATTCAAAATTTTCGTTTCATTCATTCATCAGATATCCCCACCCTATTAGATAATACGAATCTTAAATACCATTAAGTTGGCAGCACTAAAATAATAATGTTCTCTTGATGATAACTATGATGTATTTTGTAATTTCTTAATATGCTTCAGTTAACTAAACGATTTGAACGAGCCTGACGTGATTATATTATGCTTTTGGATACATGTTTACGTAAATGTATTTCTTTGGGAAACTAATTATTAGTCTTTTCTTAAAATAATTTAAATTTGCCGCCTCATTCTTCCAGCTGCAAAGTTTATCGAAGTTTAAATTTGCCGCCACCAGTCAACTACTTCTAGAAAGAGACAAACAATCAATGTCAGGTAACCGAAACATTTTATTTTAACCTGTTTAGGTAGTGATAAAGAGTTGCTGCTTTACACACTGCTGCGGCACACCATGAGTGCAGTGAAGCATAGCAATACCGTACAATATTTTTAATGCGGTACAATTTTAAAAACATAATATGTGTGTTACCTTACGGAAACCTTGTAGAGGTATTTGAAAATGTAATACGGTAAAATCATATGAATATTTTTGTTGCTTTAAACATAATACAATAAGAATATTGTTATTTAATATAAACTGGTAACGGGAAATATTAGTGTTATACTTGGTGTTAACACAATCTAATTATTTTTAGTAGGGATTACGCAGCAAAATATAATTTACATTTCCTCAATCAGTACTTGGAACGAAGTTCCTTATCGCGCGTTGTGAAAGGGGGCTAGACGGAAAAAATTCTTACGAAAAGTTGTCACGACACTTTTTGAAGTGATTCAGTAATATGAAACTAGATGGCGCTGTACAACTTTCTGATTAGTGTGATTCAGAAAGTTGTACAGCGCCATCTAGTTTCATATTGCTGAATCACACTGCTGAGCGTGTAAAACAATACTTAAATCGAAAGGAACTTCGTCCCATCCGGGTGTCCCTTGACACCTCTCAAGTTTTTTTTTGTTTTATTTAGTATTTTTTAAAATTAGATTATGTTCAAACAAGTTTTTTGTTTAAACCACGGAGTAATTTGACATTTCGTTTGTTTCATTTTTGTAATCAATATTTAATCTTTCTGATTGGTCTATTAAAATCTAGCATAGAGGTAATTAAAACTAAATGAAAAATTGTTTCATTTACCCAAACTAAGCATTCATAGTAAACCTAATCGCTACCAACTTCTATAAAGTATACATTTTTCAACTAACGTTCATTCTGAATATTTTTAGTAAAAGTCAGTTTTTCTAGGAGTAAACGTGAATTAAAAAATAGTCGTGAATTAAAAATATACAACACAATAAATTTAACCAATAAAATAAATATAGAGCTTGAGACAAAAAATCAGTCAGGGCAACACTCTTATCTCAAGTAGGGTAGTCGGGGTAAAATATGAGAGATAAGATAAATACAAATACTACTGCAAACATAGGTAATTAATTAACATTATGTTATATTATTATGCTCCACCTAACTCTATTTGAATATGTAGTTCATTAATATTTACATGTCTTCATATTAATCCAACAAATTATAGTTTATTAATCTTAAATTAAAATTTTACACTAAACATTGCTAAGAACACTTTCGATTTAAGTCACATTTCAGAGAAAAAAACTAGATCAAAATCATTCATCCGTTTGAGAGCTACGATGCCACAGACAGACATACAGATCCACAGATACACAGACACGTCAAACTTATAACACTCTTCTTTCGTCGGGTTTTGTATTTTACAATTTATATTATTGCCGGAAATTTGAAAATTTAGACGATTTTCCAAAAAAATATAAATATTTTTTTATTTGTCAACCGACTACACAAAAGAAGAGAATGTGTTTACTTCATAACTTTTTACGGAGTCTACCGATTTTGATGATTCTTTTTATATTCGAAAGCTGCTAATACTTGTCATATGGTCCGTTTTAAATTTGAGCGAGATCTGACAAGCAGTTTTTGAGTTATCCCTAATAATGCGTATTTAATTGAATTCGACTACCTACGTTAAGACAGTTTTTTTGTATAAGTAAAAATATGATTATTTTTAAACTATTCACTTTCGTTGCATTGTCGTCGTCCAAAGCATTCAGTTACCTCCTTTATCTCACGCCTAATGAAGTTTTACTGCCATAAAAAATGTAATGAATGTGAACGTCCGGTATTATAGGATATATCGAGATGAATAGTAAATTACATCTTACGAATTTAACTGAGATGCGTAACGAAATTATTTGAAGCAATCATTGAGCAATTGCAAACTGTGATCAAATGCAAATAAAATCAATATTTTTCTGGCTTCTCTTTAAACTTCCTTTGCATCTTTTTACCAACCAAGTTACAAAATAAAGTTCTAATAATAATTCTTATTTTGACATGGTTATCAACAAAAGGTTTACGATTTCTGGAATTCATCATTTATTTGCTTGTTATGTTGGCCAGCCTGACGCCATTTTACGCGCACATGCGCAGAACGACAGGTGGTCGGCGACTCGACCCAGCTATCCCGACCGAACATCGACTTCTCATGCTCATCATCAGCCGCTTTCGTGTTCAAGTCAGAACGATGTGCAGTGCTTTGTGTTGAAGTGGTCGTGGTGACATGGCGTCCGCGTTATAAATGCTGTTTAAAGTGATAATAGTGTTGAAATTTGTTTATTTACAATGAGTGTGAATTATGATCGTGTTTGTAGACTGTGCTTGTCATCTCGAGGCGAATTACTGCCGATATTTCCTACCACCAGTTCGGATGACTCGGAACCTCCTGTCCTCGCATCAAAAATAAGGGACTGCGTTTCCGTACAGGTATGTAATACATTTATAAGGCAAGAGAATGGAGTTTTGAGTGAAAGTAGACCCTCGGGTGTACGTGAGAACTCGTCATCCGTCCCGGTTCGTGTAATGATAGGCAGCGCTGTTGGGTGGAGATGTCGTAAGATCGTCCACCATTTTGTAACGTTCTACAGCTATCGGTCGCCTCGATGCCGCGTCGCGTCGCATTCCGTGCAGCCGGCGAGGAATGGTGCGCATGATGAGGGTCGGGTTTGGCATTATTCCCGGGGGTCTGGCCGGGAGGGGGTCTGCGGATCGCGAGATAGTCTCGGCGTTAGCCATCGGGCGTATTGATTTATCGGACAAGACCAGGACGGTGCAGCTCGTCCCTCGGACGGGTACAGCGTCGGTGTCGGCGTGAGTGCGCGTCTGTGTGCGTGCCTATATCGAGCGGTAACCCTCGAGGGGCTCGCTGGTTGCCACTCGACTCGCTTCTACTTATTCGGTCGAGGAGTAGCCGTTCGCCGGCGCTCGGATATACCTACGCCTACCTACTTAGTTCCTCGCGTCGCAAGTATGAGGTGGCGAGGCGCGGTTTCGCCTCGCTCGTTCTGATGAAATGCGCGCGTCTTTCGACCTTCATAATATGATTGCGTATGATTATTTTTTCAGATAACAGAGAATGACGACCTGCCAACTAATGTCTGCAGGAAATGCATGGACAATGTCAATAACTGGCATATATTTAAGGAAGTTTGTGAAAGGACACAAAACAAGCTACAGTCTCTGATTAATAAAGATGGCAGCCTACTAGAAGAGGTGACTTCACATTTCTGAATGATTATTTGAGTTTGGAAACTGTCAGTTGATCTGTTGTTTACATGTGTGCTATGCTTTTTCAGATTAAAGTAAAAAATGAGCCTTTATCTGATGAGGCCTATGATGATGGAGTGGTCATTGATGGCTCCTATCCTGATAGTGAGGTATGTATGACTCAGATAAATATTGATAAGCAGTCTTCTGATAAAAGTACTAGAAGTTATTGACTGGTCATAATGTACAGCAGTACAAGTTGGTTGTACTCATTCAATTTGCCTTTGGTGTCAAGGACATTGTGCAGTACTGGCATTGCTTGCCAAGTCATCACTTCATTGAATTGATGTGGTTTATCATCTATCTCCTATGTTTTCTTTATTATGTCTATTTCAACTATGTATTCCAATTTAACTTACCTATTTCAATAATAATAAATTCTCTAGATTTAATAAATAAATAAATTAATTAATCTATATTTTAAATTCAAAATAATTGTTTTTGTCAACACCATTTATATAAAAATCTGTTTCTAAATTTCAGAATGGCGGTGTGGGAAATAAATTGCAACCAGAAGGACCACCAATCTTGGCATCATTGGGGCTCACACCGAGGAGTGATAAGGTAAAAGATTAAGTTACCAATATGCCTTATCTTTCAATAAAACGCTGTTGCCTTTACAAAGTCTTGTTCATACTTAGAGATATTAAATATGACACTCTGTTTGTATTTTCTGTAATATATCACATAAAATAATATTATGTAAGTTTCATTGAAGACATTAAAGTGAAGAGTGAGTGTGAGAATAGTTCAATTGGGTTAATTTTATTCACAGACATATGTAGATCCCCGCATGGATTGGCATCGGGTCCATGCAATTATGCGCATGGTTCAAGATGATGAAGCCATAGACTCACTGCAGTCCATAGAAGAGTGTGATATTGTGCATCAATCAGACCATGATTCGGATTCAGATGCTGAATTAAATGATGATGTTGATGATGATTTCATTAATTGTAAAAATGGATTTTTGCTTCGGAATAGGCAATACTTATCGAAATACCCGAAGTTATCGTCATCTGCAAATTATGCGAAAGCAAAGGAAGTTGTAAAATTAAGAAAACGTAATGCTAATAATTTTAAACACTATCCCCATCCAAAAAATGCTTGGCAGTTGTTTTTCACAGATGATTTGCTAGAACTGATTGTGGGCTCTACCAATGAGAAAATTTGTATGGCCCAGAAGGGCCAGAAGGAATCACTTCATTCTACTGATGTAACTGAAATTAAAACATTTATTGGTATACTATATTTACATGGAATTATGAGGCCAACCCACCCAAAGTTCAGTGACATATGGCACAGCAAATTGGGGTTTTTGTCTGTTCAGAGAGCCATGAAACTTGAACGATTTAGATTCCTGCTTCAGAACTTGAGTTTTGATTACAAAAATTGCAACAGTATCATACAGTTAGATGTAATGAAGCGATTTCGTCAAGTGTTTGAAATATTTGCTTTGAATTGTAGAACAGCATTTGAAGTTCGGAACATTATTGTTATTGATGAAATAATTGTACCAGTGAATGGACCTTGTCCTTTTCGATGCAAGATTGAAAAAAAACCATTTGAGTCCGGAATTAAAATAGTTTTGGCAGTCGATTCATCAAACTTCTATGTTACAAACCTGGATGTTATTACAACAAGATATTTTGCAGCAGATGACATTGTCAAAAAGTTAGTTCAGCACTTGGCAGGAACGGGGCGATGCATTCTTGTAGATAGTTGGTACACTTCCCTGAAACTAATTGAAATGTTGAAAAATGAGTATCAACTGTACTGCATAGCGGCTGTTAACCCAAATGATAACATAATTCCACCACTGTTCCTGTCCAAAGTCAGAATAAATCAACCATTCATGAGTGGATTTCTGAACAATGATGTGTCATTGTCTTCCTATGTTAATTCAAAACTAGAGTGTGCAAATGTTTTGACAAGTGAACCCAGGTTTTACAAAAGAGGTCATGCAAACCATACTACAGTGGTTTCAGTCTATAAAAAGAACAAGTCTGCTGTGGAAGTTTTGGACGTTCTAATGCATTATTATACAACAGCACAAAATACAAACGATTGGACCATGTCATTGTTCTTCACTCTCTTAAACATTGCTGTTGTGAATGCCCAAGTTGTATGGAGTTCTTTTAACTCGGAGAAAATTGTTCAGCGAAGAGTTTTTATCAAGGAATTGGCACTAAGTCTTTTGGACAGAGACGGTTTACTTTTACCGAAATGTAAGGTACCAATAGATCTACGAAAGAACTTACAAGGTACAAAAGAATCTCCAAGTGCATCACGGGAATTATATTATAAGAACAGGAAGAGGTGTAAGATATGTGTGAGAACTACTAAACGCGATAGAAGAACAAGGCAGTATTGCTTTAGATGTGACACGCCTATCTGTAAAGAGCACACAGTTAACCTTTGCTCCGCATGTATACATAACTAGCTGACCCAGATTTTGTACTGCAACATGTTTTATATCTATATAAGATTAAAAATATCACTAATCACAAATATAGACTCAGTCTTTCAGAAATAATGTAGCTTTCTAATGGTGTAAGAATATTTGAAATTGGTCCAGTAGTTTTCGATTTTATCCATTACAAACAAATAAATAGATAATCCTTCAGCTTCATAGAACTTGGCACTGAAATACATATTTAGTTGATAAAACTAAATACTGACTTTATCATAGTAACGTTTAAGGCCTACCGCATACGCACAATTGTTATATTGATCAAACTGATTCAAATTCATGATGTCGATTGGACGTCCGACGTCCGTCTAAACAGTCGCATATCGACTGGCGCGCTACATCGATACATGGCAATACACTTTGAAAGATCGGTCGATAGTTGTTCGATTAATTATTTATCGAAAGGCGATCGATGTGGATTTTTGATTTTTTAGTTGATCAACTATCTAATTGATTATATGCGGATCTACATACATATTCATGTACTTTTATCATACAACTAAATAGTTTTACAACTAATGCCTAACAAGCATTACGATTTTTCACCGTGAGATTTTTTTTCCGGCGATTTTTAAATCACGTACTGAATCATTATCAACACGATTTTTTTCGCAAGTGCGTGCAGCTTCATACAATTTCCATATCACACAGAATTTTGCGGAAAAAATCGCGGGGTGAAAAATCGTATTGCGTGTTAAGCCTAAAAGTTTTCTGTATGCGGTAGACTTTAATGTAGCAGTTTAGCAGTAGTTGAAGGAGAGTGGTAATCGAAATATAAGTAAATCTGAAAGTTTTCGGGCTAACATTATGATGACTGTATTAAGTAATTAGCTTATTGTGTTCTAGGATTAATTTTATTTTAGGTTATAACAGATTTTTTTTTTCATGTAAAAAATAACTATTTTTATTATTTACATTTAAAGCTTGTTTTATTGCAAAATATAATTATACCTGGTTTCTGTACTTGAAACAAATTTTATTGTTATTTGTTGATTTTAACTTTGAAAAATTATAATACAGAGGTTGAAATAATATAATAAGAATTTTAAATTGAGATTAGATTACGTACTTGTATGTTTTTTAAAAATATATTTTTAACATAACAGGTAAAATAGGATATGCCAATTAGTGTATCCTTGTTGGAATATTTGAAATAGAGATATTTAATACAGAAAATGCTTTAGAAGTGTCATATTTGAAGATTTTTTAATTTTATTTTAATTATAAGTTGTTAGTTGAATTACTGAAGTTGTTATGTACTGTTCTTTACGTATATACTATATTCTTTATGTGTTTATTATATATTCTGTATTATATTATGTAGCAGCTTAATAACAGCTGATTTATTATCTCATTACTAGTAACAAAATCACTCCCTACCATTTCTTATTTTAGCTTGATATTTGCACAGAATTATATCCATACAAGTTCTGGACATAGCATGTTCGATGAATTAATTGAATTACATTTACGATATTGAAACAGATTTAAGTTTTTTCCTGTTACAAATCTTTGATAAACAATATATTATATAATACAAAAGATGTTTTATCATTATAATTAACCTAATATAATTATGTAAATGCGAAAGTAATATTCCTTTTTAAATTTATTAGTAACCTGTAATATCTGTATGTTACTTTTGCTTTGCGGGGACATATTTTTTATGCAATAGTAGATTAAATCAATGTTATTATTTACCACATCGTTTGATTAATGTTTAATTATTGTGATGCCTGAGCTTGCTGGACAATTTAATGCATTTATTAATACCTATTGTTTACTTTACATTGTGTTTTTTGTTATTTCCAAATGTGTATTTCTTTTTGTGTACAATAAAGTTTATTGTATGTATTGTAAAATCAAAAGAATGATATAAATCACTACTTCGATAGTGTGTATATTACGAAAAGGAGAATTAATGAGGTGTTATTATGGAATAGTATTTAAAAGTCATGTTTTTACCTTCAGGGCGCAGATAGCGACAAGGACGAGGAAGACGAAGAAGAAGATGAAGAGATGAATGAATCCCAAACTTATCCACCAATTGTGAACGTTCCGAACATGCCAGAAGTTTCCATAACGGTCATGCGGCCCACAGGAGAGACGTTACATGCACGACAAGGTATCCAACAACTCGCATCTAAAGACTGCCTCGTCTGCGGTCGATCTTACCGATACTCCCATAATGCTAGACGTCACGAACTCACTTCCCACGGATTCGATAGATACACAAACAAAACAACCCACAAGAAAACCTCATCGCACCTACAACCAAAACTTAGGCCTAATCCTTTTAATCCCAAAGCGCGGCTGATGCCTAACCCTATTAGTCATAAAATGCAACTTCTCCCGAAGAACATTCCGACCAAAGCTATTTCACAAAAAACTGTCACTCCAGCAAAACCAATACCCATCAAAACTATAAAACCACCGCAGCAAAATCAAAATCTGCCATATCCGTTACGTATTAAAGCATTAAAGGATTTACAAATTAAAAAGAAGGAACCTCAAATATTAAAGACGCTTCTGACAACTAAACCTGAAGTACTGATCTCAGAACCAGAAATAATTAATTCTGGCCCAGAAAGCCCTGAAACTTTAATATCGGAACCAGAAATAGCATCTTTCCAGGTAGAGGCTATCCTGTCTGAGCCGGATGGTTTTGTGAACCAACACGACGAGGATATCGATCCACGTCAATTTAAATCAAAAAACCATGGTCAGAACTACGACACAGTCGATATGGATACTGACAATGAAATTGAAATCGCCCGCCATCAAGAGAATGAGTGTGAAGATGAACCAGAAAATAATGCAGATAATGATCAAGAAAACACAGCAGCAGCTCATAGCGATACTGAAAAACAGAAGGAAGAAGAAAGCGAAATTAAAACTGAGGATGATACGGAAAATAACGACGTAAACAAAGATGACGAACAACCAAAAGAAGACGAGGAGAGAGAAAATGAAGACCAAAATCATCAAGATGAAAATTTTGAAGACGATGATGATGAACTTCCACCTGTGAGTTTAGCGCCTGTTGTGGAAATTAATGAAGATATGCAAAATAACTCTTACAACAGTGAATTAAATGAAGAGGAGGATGAAGATTTTGAATCAGCAGATGCTAACGACACAATTGATGGGGATGATAATATGAAAGAGCTGGATCCAAATAAGGTTTATGTCACGAAATTGCAACGAGATTTCATCGTCAAGTATCGTGACATCATTGAACAAATTAATACCAAAAAATGCCTTTGCTGCAACAGGGAACATCCCCGCAGAAAAGCAGTTATCCAACATTTACAAAAGAATGGCCACAAAGTACCTAAACATACTTGTTATAATTGCGTAATAACTTTCAGTCATATTGGAGCATTACTCAGTCACATGCGGTCTAATACATGCACCGATTTATGGAAGATAATATATAATGAGAATGGAATTACTGATGACCTTGTTTTGGAAGATGAACCGAAAGATCCTAAGGTTCAATACAAGGACATATTAAACGCTAGGTCATACTCTTGTAAGTTGTGTCCAGCCAAATTTCAATTGAAACAATTTATAATGAAACACGTCTTGGATGTTCACGAAGATAATCAATCCAAAGTGCATTTGGCTTGTGTCCATTGTGGTTCGAGATTCAAAGATACAAAGTTGTGGAAAAAGCACATCCGGAATGGCGAATGCACTGTGTATATTTCGTGTGACTTATGCTCAGAAAAGTTTATCAATATGCAAGACTTTAACGATCATGCCTTAGCGGTACACGCTGGCAACTTTGATATGTCTGACAGCCACACCAAATGTGTCGACGGTCGTCCAACAGATTGTCCTATATGCGGCAAAAAGAACAGCAGCTATCCTAATTTGGTCAAACACTTAAAGATAATTCATAACGAGGAAACTCCTCATTACTGCCAGCATTGCGATGCCAAATTCGAACAAACTGCCGATCTTAACAAGCACATATACATGCAACACTCCGATAGGTCTCTAGGTGTACAGATTTCAACAGAACCAGACATGTCCCTCGTCAAAGAAGAAGCTGAAGAATATCATTATTCTTGTACAGAATGCAATGCCATTTTCGAGACAGTAGACGCTTGGACTGATCATCAAGTGGCAGAACACAATCAAGTTGCTCATCATTGTGATCAATGCGAAAAGAAATTTTTGCGACCCTCTGAGCTGGCTGAACATAAAAATACACATTTGCGAGTGAAATTTTATCCTTGTAACATTTGTTCGAATTCGTACAGTACTCCTCAAAAGCTCGCCGAACATGTCCAACAGGTTCACCCCGGTTCAGGGGGATATAATTCTGTGGATGCTGAATTCTTCTGTGACATTTGTATCAGATCATTCAAGAGCCGCCAGGCATATTCTAATCATATGCGTATTCATTCTAAAGTACCGACTACTAACAGGAAGCCTGGAGATAGTGGAAATATGAAAGGGTTCCCTCCTCAAATTATTGGAAAACCAATACGACACTTCTCTATGGTCCAGCCAAGCTTCCTATCATTCAAGCCAAATTGTAATGTTCCTAACGCACCTTATTCTTGTGATATTTGTGGCAAAGGTTTTATGCATAAGAAAAATATATGGAAACATAAGAAGGTTCTACATGCTGATTTAATAAACGATAGAAACGACAGCGAAGAGAATACTATGGCGGCATCGACAGAAGAGGACGACTACAACATGGATGAGAATGGCGCCATCTTGTCGACTCCGCAGTTCAACAGTTTCAATTTTACAAATATGACAAACAATGTACCGCAACAGCCGCAGCCGCAGCCGCCGGCACAAGACCCTATGCCATATTCCTGTGAACTGTGCTACAAGCGATTCCCTCTTAGAACAAGTCTGTGGAAGCACAAACGCGCCAAGCATGGAATTATTAACGCCAGTGCTATCGGACCTTCAGATTCTCAGGGAACACCGAACGAAGCGTCGGGGCGGTCGAGTTGTACTATATGCAAAATAAGTTTCTCTGACAAGAAGTCCTATTATCGACACAGGAAAAATGTCCATAAATCTACTGTGCAAATGTGCAAGATCTGTGGTAAACCGCTTAGTTCCACGGTCGAGCTTTATGAGCATCTGAGGGCTGCTCATGCACAGGAATTGCTGGGCTACAACGCTAGCCAGGGCCCGAGCAAACAAGAAATAGGACAAGAAATGGAAGCTGATTATGAACAAGATCAGGATTCCATGGATCCTAGTGCGGAGTATCAGGCACGTTACCCGTGTGACACGTGCGGAAAACAGTTCGTAGGGCTTCTCGCATTGCAAAATCACCAATGTCTCAATCAAATGCAATCTCAACCGCAAACGTTTGACTGCGAGATTTGTCACAAGAGCTATACATCAATCGCTGCGCTCAAGAGCCACCGAGGCTGGCACTTACGTTCCCCCGATGGTAAAGCCGCCGCCAACAACTCCGGTCTTTGGATGCCGCAACACAAAGTTACAAGCAAAGTGAGTAAACATGAAGTAGTCGATGCTTCTCAACTGGCCAAAGTTCAACATACAACTCCGGTGAGCATGGTTGCGAAACGAAGGTTACCACCCGAAGTGGAAGTAACCGTGGTTAATCCGAACAAAAAATTACGATCGGATGACTCCGTAGAAATGGACCAACAAAACAATTCATCCTCAGGAGTGGACGATAGGTACTGTAACTTATGTGACAAGGAGTTTACGAAGCGGGCGGCGTACCAACGCCACATGGACGAGGTTCATCAACCGAACTCGGTCTTCTGTCCGGTTTGCGACAAAAGTTTCACGCGGAAGTCGACGTTGATAGTTCACATGAAGAAGCATTACGATGGAGGTGAGGGTAGTTCTACGGGAACGTGTCAAATGGATGACGATGGTCACGTGTGCGATGTTTGTGAGATGTCGTTCGAGACTGCGAATGAGTTGAGTGCCCATCGTTCGGTACAACACGGTGACGGGGACGGAGAAGGTGAGGAAACTGGCGAATCTGAAGATGAGGGAGTGGGTAATGTGCAACAGCCTGGGGAGTTCACCTGCAGCCAGTGCGGCGACGGTGTAGCCACGCCTCGTGATTTAATCGCTCATCGCGCAATGCACGCCACACCGACCAAGTTCTTTTGCAACATTTGCAAGGTATACTTTGCCCGAGCTCTCGATCTATCCTCACACACCAGAGCGAGACATTCGGACAACGATAAAGTTTGCTTCCCTTGTGCCATGTGCGACCGTTCTTATATGAATAAGAAGAGTTTGCAGCGTCATATTGAAATGGCTCACTGATCTTTGCCATAACCCAGTTACGTTCGATTACCACTGCCTTAGGCGAGTGACGAATGATGTAACTTGTGTAATTCTCGTCTTTCTTACGTTTCAATGAATGCGGCGGCCTTGTCTTGATAACTAATGACTTGTTATTCGAAATTGTAAATATGTAAACCGTTAGTGACTTCCGACGATCCTTTTACGTGCAATTGTCTTCAAGTTGCTAGTTCTGTGTTTATGTTGTCATTCCTATACTGTTCGGTGGCCGTTTTATTTAGCAGTGTTACGTTAAGTTAATTTTTATTTTCAATTTTAGCTTTTTAATCTATAAGTACGCTCATTTAATGTATTATTTATTTTATTATGCTGTCCATTGTGATTAAGGAGACTGTTGCAAGTTCATATGATTGTGATGGTTCGTTATTGATTCGCTATGGAGTAATTATGTCGTCGAAACTCGGGGGTTTCATTTTACTTCAAATATGAAATAACATACATATTTTATACTTTAAAATACTGGAATCATGGGCCAAAATTTATACATTAGTCAATATTGGTTAATACAAACTTAAATCGTATGTGTAAGTATGACTTGTATGCGTCTTTAAAATTACCTGTAATTTCGTAAGGTCAGTGTGATCTTTAACGAGTTTTTAGTTTTAATTAGATTTATTTGAACTTATCGCCGTATGTAAATATTTTTCGTCTAGGAATTCTAATTAGCAATTTAATGTTTGAATTGAAAACGGAAGGTTTATTTTAAGTTTAATTAAAATGTACTGATTATTTTGTAGTAATTGCAAATGTATATTTTATACAAACTAAATTAACCACTCATGGCATTTCCTCATCTATGGTGATATAATTTTTTTGAAGTTAGTAGTTTTATACTTATTATTTAAATGTCACCGGTATTCTTTTGCGTTCCATACATATAGCAATGATTCTTCTTCTGTAATATACGTAAGAGTGCCAAAAATTCTAACGCAATGAAATTATTGAAGGCATTTAACAGAGTTGTTAAAATTCCTTTTACAAAATCTCCTCATCAATTATTAACTTTGTTGTGTGCATGCATTAAATGCTCATTTTATTAGGAATCAGTGATTACTTCAAAAAATAATAATTTGGATCGAGTATTGTAAAAGTCTAAAGTTATCAGTATAATCTAAAGAAAATATTTATAATGTTGGAATGTATAAAGTGAGAATAAGTCTTTTATATGATAATTATATCAATTGTATTCAAACTTCAATATTAGCTTCTACTGTGTAAAATGGCAATATTGCATATTGTATGCACATAATTTTTTTTGTAAATAATATCAAGAATCTGCGTAATATTTTTGTGACTATAACATATTTGTTTGTATGTCCATATAAGCCATCTTATCATGCTATCGCGTTTTCCTGGATCATGATGCATGCATTATTTGTATTTTGGATAAAGGCATAGAAAATTTAATTGTAAACTTTGAATTTTGACCAACGTAACTTGGAAGTTTTATAATGCAATTTCGTATTTATTATACATAGGTCAATCTTAGTTAAAACTCAAATACTTATTCTCAGTAATCATGACAACTAATGTTCATTTCTATAACATAAGTTTTTCAAATATATCACAATACACTTAATACTTTACAATATACTTGTTTTTACATTTTCATGTTAAAGTATGATAAATGTACCGTGTAATGAATTATAAATCTGAAAGTATGTCAAAGGAGAATGCCCATAGCCAGTACTCTTAAAAAAATAATGGTGTCACAATGATTTTTGGACAAAAAATTTAACTAAAATATTTCAAGTATATTACTCTATTTCCTAAAAAATCCTTATTGGGAATAATTTTCTGAAATTAATAAGTAACTTTACTTCCGTTTTACAAAAGAAAACCATTGGGCCATTTATGTTTGGATAAGGGCCAATCAGGAATCTTTTAAGATCCTTCGGGCCAATAGGTTGCATTGATTCGATTATAATTATGATACAACAGTTATAGTATAATATATCCATGACGACAAACTAGATGACGTAAGGGAACTGTCAAATTATTTAGAAAATTATTATAATCAGCCAGGAGTAATAGTGTTCTGTGATTATAATACATTACAAACTTCATGGTGTTTGGGGACTGTCAAATGAATTTGAAACTTAAAAGATCGACATTACATACGCAATCGACTTTAATACGCCCGCATAGAGTCCATATTACTGTGAGTTTACTATAACCTAAATACAAATTAGTTTTGTTTAAAATCTCTTATTTCCTAATATTATCATTGACTAAAGTTAGTATGCATAATTTATTAAGATAACATAATCAAATAAAGGTATTTATATCAAGACACAAAAATTGATAAAGTCAGTACATTTCTCCATACTAAATGAGCATTCTCCTTTTAGTAATAAAAGGAGAAACAGGAAAACAGGGGAAACAGGGAAACAGTAATGTTTCCTGTATGCTTTTGTATTTATTGTCGAATGTATTGACATAGTATCAGAATGTATATTATAAAATCTTAATATGTACTAAATTGAGTTGGTTTTGCAAAATTTTATGTAAGGGCCGATTCAACTAAATATCATGTTATATCAGAGGAACGATTCCATAACTGAAGAATGAATGATGAATGAACCTGTTAACATCATTTTTATAAAACGCAAGTTTTTATGAATTAACTTTTTTATAATGATGTGAACCGTTGTTACAGTAATTTATTCGCAGGATAAAGTATGGTTAAATCCGTCTTAAGTAATACGATAATGCAAATATAACATTGTATAACATTCAGTCAGCAAAGTGTTAACACGAAACTGTTGAGATATTTCGACCATCTATTTATCTGACGGCGGTTTTCAGTAATCTATCTTTCCATAATCATTGGTTAAGTTCACAGGTGAAATAATAATATCTTACAGACTGTTCTGTCTGTATAATGTGATGTTTTAATAGAATAAAATTGAGATCGGCCTACTAAGATTACAATATTTTCAAATCATACGTTTCACACATTGAAGTATAATGTCATAGAACAGACATCTCGAAAAAAATGTGTGTCCCGCCCGGGAGGTTTGAGTTTCAAAATGGAAAGAATCCATTGAAGATTGAAGCCACGTGGCGCCAATGCATTGGGACATACATGGTGTTCGCGGTGTCTGTTCTATACGCTAGTAATAATACTTCAATGGTTTTACAGGTGATAACTGTGTTTTAATTGTATCATTCTCGTTATAAATATATCTTATTATCCGTATCTTATTTGAGTATTAAAAAAATTAAAGTTCTTATTCATACTTCAGTGCCCGCTTACCGGTACTTTGCCAATGCTTCGGATCGATTTACCAATGCTAATCTAGAAATACGAATTTGTATGTTTAATCAGGAAATAAAACATTTTTACCGAACATAAACAGTAGTGACCTAAAGTTTTCTATATTACTATAATTATACCCCTTACCTTGTAGTTTGCAGACTTGTATAGATTTAATACCACACAGATTTTATACCACAAATGTAATTTTATTTGATATTTCGCGTGTAATAAGTTGCGTTAGAACATAATTGGCGAATCGTTGGTCAAGTTCGTATCCTATGATTCCTATGGGAAAAGTAGTTGAAGAAAACATTTTTGTATAAAAAGAGGTAATTAGAAGCTAAACCAAATTGTCCATAGATGGGGTTCATTTTTGTCATCTTATGTGGTTTGATAAATAAAGTGACTTAATTATAAAAGCCGATTTTTATTTAGTCCTAATAACCGCCCTCATAACCGCCTCTTTCTTTCTTTCTTTCAAAGACAAGATTACACACACCCAGACCGAGAACAAAAAATGAAAATCATCAATCAAATTTCGACCTCACTGGGAATCGAATCCAGGACCCTTTGAATGACGGTCCGGTTTGGTAACGGTTACCTAAATTGCTAAATTTTTATTGTGATGTACTAAGGAGCGATTTAAGCGTTAGACAGGCTTTTGTTTTCACTATTTCATTGACGTAGTGACATTGAGACGACTTTCCTTCGTCCCTTTCGTTTTTCGGCTATAGATTTTTTTAATATGCGAGTCAAGATTGGGAAAAGTATATCTAGGAGTGGGTGATCATTTTCCCCAGATATCTTGAAAAACTTATTGTGTTTTAGGTATTCTGCAACCTTATTCTAAGTTATGTTCATCTACCTCCTCCTTTAAAGACACTATATAGGGTTATTATTATTAAAACAAAGTGATAGATTGCACAAAACATTTTAATATAAACTTAAAAAGTCGTACAACAATATGAAAAATTATTATTGACTAATTATATTGCGGACATGGAGAGCCGCTTTACTATATGCAAATATGTATTATATTATCTTTAACACTTCCGTCGAATATATCTTACAAAAGAAAGAAAAATAAAAAGTATCTTTATTAATAAAAAATCTCATTACACTAAGTTGTATTATTAATATTAAACTTACAGTATAGATTTTATCTACAAAATACTGTAGCGTTCTGATCAGTGTTCCAACCGGGATCATTATTAACATTAGATATTACGTAATTTAACAAGAATAGGGTATTAATAAAGTACATATTAAAGGTAGGTGTATTGAAATCATACAACTAGACTTAATCTAAATCAAAATATAAAAATAGTAAAAAAATAGTTGCACATTTCCGTACGCAACTTGTCATTGTTGTGCAATGAGGAGTGCACTGGTAGGGACGGCGTTAGGATGACTTGAGAATGATGCGTCTCCGAGGCTTGGTCGGCAACCGCCGCAATGGTACAATCTAACAGTCGCTAGGTTATACCATCAGCCTCGGACTATCGGATACTCGCCAGTGTTCCGTAAATCATGTCACGTGGACATAATGCGTCGCACATGCGTCGAGTGCGGGACGCGCGGTGTCCCGTGACTCCCGTCTGACTCACGCTGTCACGTCGCTCGTCCCGTCCCCAATGACAAGCTGCTACCCGCATACCGCTAGCCAAGCTACCTATCGCTACGACCGACCTCGTTTGAAACACTGCGCTCAATTGCCGAGTGAAATATAAAAAAGATAAATAACACGTAGTATTTCCATGAATTTGCATGCACCCGTTACATTACGAATCGAGAAATATTTTTTTTTCTATCATTTACATATCCATATTCATGTCTTTTATAACAATATTATAATAAGTATACGATATAGACTAAGGCCGGCCGCCGCGGTACCTACGGTCGACCGGCAATGTACACGAGGACTAATATCTTCTTAAAAAAATACTGTTAGATTGAAACGTAGCTAAACCTATTATATTATGTATATTATATTATAATTAGGGTACAATCGTACGAATGATGATTACGCTACGTGAGATCTCCGACGCCTTCGGCCGGGCCCGCACCGTCCGACCGGATATGCAAAAGTTTACATATTACATAGATAGCTATATACCAGTATGAGTACAATAGATACAGTACGCTATACACTTAGAGAGTATGAATTATCAATTTCAATATTAAAAATACGTAATTTCTCTATTGGCCTTCGTATCCATATGAAAAATTAGACGTTTCGCGTACGAATATATATTATGTATACATATTTAAATATCAGTATTTCTTAGAATGGAGGACGTATGTATACAGACTCGCTCGCTCAAGAAGGTACGTCGTCGTAAGCGCACGAGGCCAGTCGGCCCTTCGCTCCCTTACACCCTACGAATATTACATCGATATCGAACGAAGACATCAAAAACCCGACTCGGCTTTAAATATTACGAAAATAAATCGCCGGCGAGTCGCGCGGCCGATTATTGCTCCTATCGATAAATTTACACATCGACGTAACGAACGAGAATACAAAAAGTTATGGAAAATCGTACGGATATCACAAGCGACGGGCGGCGCGGGACGCCCCCGCGGAAAATAAAAAAATAAATCGCGGCGCGCGTCTCTCGTATAAAAGTAAAGACTCTAGAGCGGTTAGCGCGCGGGCTCGTCTCAGTTGGCGAGCAGGAGGTGCGCGTGGGCAGCGTGGGCCTGCGCGGGGGGGTAGGCGGGCGCGGGGGGCGCGGCGTCGCGGCGGGCCACGAAGTAGGCGGCGGGGTCCGCGGCGGGGGACAGCGCGCGCGCGGCCAGCTGCTGCTGCACGGCGCGCTGCTTGATGTAGTTGCTGAACTCGGTGGGGGACATGCGGTTGGCGCGCTTGCTGCTCGTCTTGAGCTTGGTGCTGCCGAACTTGGTCTGCGCGAAGGTAGCCGTGGTGAAGGTGAGGGGCTGCGCTCGGAAGGGCGGCGCGGGGGAGAAGGCGGCGGGCGTGGGTGGGGAGGGCGCCGCCGCGGGCTCCACCGGCCGGAAGCACTGCGCTTCAGGGTTGAAGGCTCGGGTCACCTGCAATGAAGAAAGAGTTGCATTGATATTAGCTGTTTCTTAAGAATTTCATCCTGATAGATACACATATTACCTATTATGATAAATCTACCCATGAATAAAAACAAAGTTTGTGTTTGGGCTTCGAGTGTGGTAAATACACACATCGTGACACAGACGGCTTTTTTAAGGTCCAAGATTTTCCCTCAAACATTTCTTTTTCCTTTGACATTGTGCTTATAATATCAAACGTAATGTCTAACGTAGTCGGGAATAGTCAGCATTTGTTACTTCAATCCTATTCCACCCATGGAATTAGTTTGTCCTATGAAATTCTGGAATTACCGTGGATTTCTATAATACTTCGTTTGTCAGCATCTGTTATTTTTATAATCAAAATGCTTTACCTCTCTGTCAGTCCGTTCATCAGCTGCTCTTTCATCGCTGCTGAAGAGCACCTTCACCGCTCCCTTCTCACCGATGCGGTAGGAAACTTCGCCTGGAAAAAAACAATAAAATAATTATGGTAGGTATAACATTATCAAACTGGGTATTTGTTTCGGAAACCGGTTTCAATGAAATTTAATATTAATTAATTTAATTAAATACTATTGCTTCATTAAGAACCATTTTGAGGTTCGTTTTCTCGTAAATGTAAAATAGAATTTGTCGTCCCTAAGTGCCTACTTAATTTATTTTTACTTATCTATACTTAATAGGTACTTATTATAAAGAGGAAAGATTTGATTGTTTGTTTGCATTGAATAGGCTCCGAAACTACCGAACCGATTTGAAAAATTCTTTCACTGCTGGGAAACTACAGTATCCCCGGGTGACATAGGCTATATTATATTTACAATAAATATAATAAAGGCTATATTATATTTATACTATTTTTCCCGAAGCGAAGCGAGGGCGATTTCGTAGTCTAATGTAAGGACCAAGTTTTAGTAAACATGGTGATACAGCAGTCAGCACGGGCGATATGTTACTGTAGTTACTGATATTAACATGTATAATTCACCCCATACATTTTATCTTTAGATCTCTTGAAACATAATAAACCCTGCTCGAAAAAGAACTCCCTTTATGAACAGGACTCCCTCCAATTCTCAATTTTATTACGAATATAAGAGTTAATTTATGTACTTTTAGACTTTTTATTTTCTTGAACACTCCCTCGAAACTAAAACCTGGCTACGCCCGTGTGATACAAAGTCTATAAAATAGTCTGTTGTTTGGTAGGGTAGAATTTTTTGTCCTATTTTCCTTGGACAAAGGGGCAAGCATGGAAAGGGTTGGCTAAGAAGTCAATATAAGCGAAGAGGAAGAACTAGTTCCGTTTCCGAAAAGTAGGGGGGGATGCTGGCATCCTAAGGACATCCCTGTGGGGTTCAGGCCACGGTTTACGGCTCGCTTGGTGAAGGACATTGGGGAAGGCATTCGTGTATGAGCAGGTAAGGTATTTTACCAATCATCAAAAATAGTAGGTTTGACGTTAATGACGTTTGTGTTTATAAAATATTCTTAGAGAAAATGATACCCGACCGTACCATACATGCTATTAATATGATATTAAATATAGATTTCTGGTTCACTAAACTGACAAAGTATTCGGCTACTGATCAATAATGACGACAACATTGAACCTTTGTTATGTAATAGCGGCCGATGTCTGATAGCTAATGTATTTTCTCTTAAACCATTGAACTAAGGCTTCTTGTTTGTTTGGTAAATAATGACTGCAATATCGATAAGAAGTTGATTGAATCATGTATTTGCCACGAGTAGTTAGCAAAGTAAACCAACTTTACTAACGATCGCGATATCAAGTGAACAGCCTCTTCTTTCCGAAGGACGAAAATGCTTCTAAAAGTTTCCATCATCCATTCAACTTCTAACTAGAACCATAGCTTGACATTTGTGACTTATTGTTAGTAAATGTAATAGTTTACGCAGATACTAATTCGAAATTACCTGGATCAACCCAAACGGCGAGATCCCTTGGAAGGTGTTCCAGAACATCCCGAACTGGTACGCCGGACTCCCGCGCCGCCCGTTCCAGAACAGGGTCGAGCGGCCCACCAGTCTTCAGGCACCGGAACGCAGAGCCCCTGCAAGGCCTGTCGGGGTACCAATGTCCCCTGAATTTGTCTTTGAGTGCCTTCTCCAGTTCTTCTCCGAAGATGTTCACGCGTCTTCTAGGAAGCTTGTTGTACAGATACGATATGACGAAGTTAAGGGCGACTTGCACTTCAATATGCATGGTTAATACTGTGGACAAAAGAAACATCTCGTAAGACAACATTACAAAATCTCTTATCTCACGACCTTATCTTATCACGCACGGATATAGGATAGCTATGTAGATTGTAGAAATAGACTCAGATAGTTAGGTACCTTAAAGTTCGAATTGGTACCCAACAGCGTTATAGATATGAATTTTCGATAGCGTCTTCATGAGATTTCTACAAGTATTTCAAATAGCTGATTTAGGTTAGACCAACTTTACAAATATAGAGATATCCAGTAGCTCCAGTAGCAGTAGTAGTAGTAGATATTGTTGGTTTACAATAACTCAAGGAAAAACTGATCTATCTATATTGTTACATAAAACACATTTTTTTGTACGGATGTCCTTAATAGGCTTTGAAACCATCCAACCGATATGCCCCAAAATGGATACATTTGAAAAGCATTAATGCGAAGATAGTTTGAGACCACTAAAACAATGCATTAGGCAATTTTTTTTGCGTAGCACACGCCGGGTATCCACTAGTTCTTAATAGAACTCAATTATCGCTCAAACGCACAGGAAAACTTACATTGACAAAATCGGCATCATTACCGTACTTTTCTATTGAAAAAAATGTTATCTATATGTCAATGAATCCATACCTACCCAAATCATTTTGAAAGACCCTGGCGAGGGGATATTGTTATTTATAAAATAAATTGTAATACACGTTTTATTTCAATGAAATAGTCACGCATACCGAATGACATTGAACTATTGTTTACTATGACATTACTGCGTCAGTATAAAAATTACTTCCGTCAACAATCGCATTGCTGCGACAGATGACCACTTGGCCACTAATCGATTTAGTTACGGTGGTAATCGTGTCGAATTGATGCAGTAGAATCGATCGAATAGGTTCTCGGAATCGACGCACAATCGGCGATTCAAGAATTTCGAATGAGTTAATGATTTATTTGTTCAAGTATCAGTTTATTATTTACATAAAATAGGTAAAAAAATGTAGCTGTGATAGCCTAGCGGTTAGAACGTTGGTCTCCCGAACGCGGGGGCACGGGTTCAAATCCTGGCACGCACCTCTAATTTTCAAACATTATGTGCGTATTACTAGTTAATTATCACTTGCTTCGGTGAAGGAAAACATCGTGAGGAAACCTGCACACCGGAGAGATCTCCATAAAGTTCTTAAAGATGTGTGAAGTCTACCAATCAGCACTTGGCCAGCGTGGTAGACTATGGCCTGTACCCCTCACATTGTGAGCGGAGACCCCGAGCCCAGCAGTGGGGCAATTATGGGTTGTTGCTTTGCTTTTGTTTTTAGGTAAAAAATCGCCTAATTTAAAAATGAACGCTCCTCTATTAAACATTACTGTTATTTAGGATAATAATAGGGTAGCTTAAGTAATTAATGAGTAAGTAATAGTCGATGATACGGAACGGAACCCTCCATTGCGCGTGGCCTGACACGAATTTGGCTGGTTTTTTTATTTTATAAACGTTACTTTGATAGTAAAATATTTAATTTAGCATTTATTATTTCAAGTGATGTTTTAAAAGTATTTAAAAAGTAAGTAACACAAAAACAAAGGAGGTAAGCCTTGGTAGTTGGTGCTAATGGCTGGTTTAAATCAAGAGTAGTCCCGTAGGTTTAAGAGCAAACAATGGCTTAATGTTCTGGGAAGTGTGAAAATAACCAAGAATTGTACGGCGAGAATGTAGCCAAGCCGGGTTTTGTTTATTTTTAGCTTCAGCTCTATAAAATTATCCGCGAACAATTTTCTTGCTATGGAATATTATTTCTGTAGCGGTCTTTTTGTATAAAAAATAATATTGTTATCTTTTAATACGCTGAAGTACCTAGTATTATAAGTTGTATTTTAATCTTAATAAGTGTATGATTTGTTGATTGATTAGATTGTTTCTTGGCGGGTCTTGAAGCAGCTAAGGAAATGAAATGTAGACAGAGATAGCTTATTAAAATGTTGGGATTTAACCTTATTTGAACCTGTGGACGTAGATACCACTAGTGAAGTGTGAGAGAGACATATAAAAATATTTGTTCTCGAATCGTCAGTGTTACCTACTCATATAATATTCCTAGGCGCCGGCCACGTAAAGAAAAGACGTAAGACGAAGACGGGGCTCGGACCCGTCGCAGACAGGGCGCCGTTAAAACATATAGAAAAGACAAGGAACGGGCGTGACGGTCGGTGCACACTGGGCTTTTCCCGGCCACAGAGTACTTAATCACTATAATAATTAGAACCTGCTCTCCGCGTCCTTTCCGCTCCCCCGCTGGCGCCTACGCAGGCCCGCGTCCTGTCCTTTCTGTATGTTTTGCAATAGGGCGCCGATGAGTCGGCGTTCGTGTCGGCGTCCCGTCTTTTCTGTATGTTTTACGTCGCGACGGCTGCATACATTTTGTATGAAAGTAGATTAAACGGGCGCCGCGACTGCGACGGGTCCGTGTCTTGCGTCTTTTCTGTGTGGCCCGCGCCCTATTCGCCCCTGTGGGGGACTTGAGCCTTCCTCCTATATTCTCTGGTGTAGTCTGAGTGACATATAAAAATGTTTCTTCTGGGATGCTCGGTGTTGATGGTTAGGTGTACCTATGTGACTATACTACCCCGTGTTCAAAACTAAAATAATTTGCAGTTTAATTAATAAGCATCTAGTATCATTTGTTTTATGATTGTTTTGATACGAGGACATTGGCCCTGTCCACGTCCCACGGCAGCACGTAGAAACAATTTGTCGGCTAATATTGTTTCTGTACAAAATTAACTCGGAACTGCTATTATTGCCTGGCCTGAGTGGGTGAGCTACGATGTAGAGCTACGAACGTGTAGAATGGCCATGTATTTGAGTGATACAAATTATCGGTCCCTACGATGAAATAAAGATTTTTGTATTGTATTTGTACTTATTGTATTGTACGAAACTTTATGAAGACATGTCAAAAATGGCAATTTTTTTATTGCATGGCTTTGGATTGTCCATACGCTCATACCCAAATAAGGTTTTTATTTGAATATTACGTATTAACATAAATGTGAAATGAGAGCCAAGTTCAAAAAAATTAGATTTAAATAAAGCCAAGTTCTGCGTAGAAAATCTTAAAATTTTTGTCACAAGAACTAGTAACTCAAGCTCTACATTTGACTTGGTTGGTTTTCACGTAACAGGTTATATTATTATATATCTACAGTATTTCATTACACACAACTCAAACGCAATGTTCCGACAGTAAGTATAAATACATAAAATATAAGGCCAATGCGTCAAGTCTACTAAATGAAACCTCACACATTACATATGCGACTAAACAAATGATAATAGTGTACGGTACTAAACGAACAATTTAAAATAGGTACATGTCTGATCGCTTTAGTTTTACGTCGGGACACTCGTGCTGTGTTGCGTGATCCAGTCACGTCACGTCACGTGCTGTCACAGACAGACGTGGCGCGGCGGTGAGTTTTTATATCAGTCTATTCATACTAGTGCTAGACAGCCAACTATTGAGACTGGCGACGATAAAAGATAGACGATAAATATTTAGTAACGGTCATCATTGAAATATGACTAAAATATCTTTTCACTGCTGACTTGGGGTCTCTTATCTCTCATAAAATGAGGGGTACTAGACATAGTTAACGCTGGTGAAGAACGGATTGGCAAAGGTCTTCTTTCCACTGCTTGCTTGCATCTTGCGAAGTAAAAGTACGAAATCTGTCCAGGGAGCAGCATTGTCGCGTTTGCCTTTTGACTGTTTTATAATGCAACTGGCTTGCAATCGTCAAATGATTGCTTCATTTGACGATTACGTGGACAGTAGGTTTAATACTCCTTATGGAGAACTCTTAGGTTTTCTGACGATGCTTTCGTTCCTGTTTCATAATAATAGCTCTCGTTTTTAGGGAAGTTGATTGTCTGAAATGAAATAAACGTACGAAACTTCACAAGAAACCTTAATGTGTATGAAAATAAATGTGTAAGCGACTATTTTCCATTATTGACATATCTTTTGACTCTAAAATCGATATAGCTGATAGTTATTCGCTGGTAGTTTAAGGAACTAATCAAATTGTCATACGCGCAGTTCACGTGGTTCAATTATGCGAGGGATTTGTGAGCGTGAGGCTTGCATTGTTTATTCTAATGCAATGCGTCGCTTATAGTCCGTTTAAATCAACGATTATGAGCTGTTAGGTTCGTAACCATGTTTAGTAACCCTGCCAAGGTACCAGCGGTCAATCCCTGGCTGAAGAGCGGATTCCCTACATCATTTGCGGTGTTATCGTCACGTGGAACATCCGCTACTTACAGTACTAAAAAATGCATAAATTATTATAGTACTTAGTATGTTTATTTAAAATGTTAAATAGCTTTTCTAATGCTGTTTTCTTTCACTGAAATAAGTGATAATTACACAAATACACATAAAACTTTGCAAAAGACATCCATGCAGGATTTAAACCTACGTCCTTCTTGCGAAATACCATTATTCAAACCAAAAAGCTATTCAATTTGAAATAAATTAAGGATTATTGTTAGTATAGTTATATTTATATCTTTGTAACGTTAAGAAAACAATAAGCTATTTCTACGGAAATTTAATGATCACTGTCTGTAAAGAGGAACACTTATTGTGTAGTTCAGTCAAGCAACTATTCGAAGACGAGGAAAAGTAACTATTGTTTTCGAACTAGTCGGCAAAAGTAGTTTATTTTCATTTTGTTTAAAAATATTTTTCCACGAACGTGAGTGTACTATTGTGTACCTATTGTAGTATTGGTCTACCCGCAAGGACCCGCATAGACCGTCGATAAATTATTGTTGTATTTTGTTTGTGTCAAGATGGATTGTAACAATCTCAAATTATTTGTATTTCCATGCTAGTGGACCCGACAAACGTTGTCCTCTTTAAAAAAATACTTTTGTATACCTACTATCCTCGTCAATTGAATAACGCTTTCTATATACAATACACATTCGTATTATATAACTAGTTCATTAGACTTGATCGAATAAGATAATTTATGTATTCAAAATATTTGTTGTATCAAAAAGTTTAGCTATAGGTACTCGTATGTGCTAAGCGTTTACAAATGCACATTTCATTGAATTTTAATTCACTCAATTGTGTATTTTCCTTACGTTATTCAATTATTTATTCGTACCCTTTCCAAAGTAACTTGTACGCAATCGAGCCAATCTGTACTTGTCTCAAATCAACAATATCCCAAACAGGATCCGATATTTATTTTACGCGTCGGCGAAGGGCACAAAGGGACCCCGTCGTGAAATAGCACAACCTTTTTCTTTGTATTACACTATCTGTAGAAAAAGATTTAGATAAGACGTAAAGCGGGGGCGTCTTAGTGAAATAAATGAAAGAAGCTAGGGTTGGTCAGAATGGTTACTGCTCCTTTGCACTCGGAGTAGGGTGTTTGCACCAGTAATGGAAAAGTCACGAAAAGTTTTAAAACAATAGTTTATTTATATTTTAATTTTAATCGCTGAATTGTTTAGTTCTTTATTCTTTATTCCCAATACCAAGTAGGTTTATGTGATTTGAATCAAAATATTTATAAACGATGATTTCAATGTATCTACATATGTATCCTACCTGTCATTGCTAGTGGAGACTTGTTCCAATAATTTATGTAATACGATATTAAAAAGATGTAATTAAGTAAACAAAATCTATTTCTTACTAAAAAATATATTCTAACAAAATCTATTTCTAACTAAAAAATCCATTCTAACAAAATCTATTTCTAACTCTCAAGAATTTCAATCTATTACATATCATAATACTATTATCACACATCATGTCAATCACTATAATATTAAGCTCTAGCACCGCTACTACTGAGGGCGTATCAATTTATTGGTGGTTTATACCTATATAGTGGTTACAAATGGGAAGGATTTTGTTCCCATTTGTCACCAGTGGGGACAAATGGGAAAAAAATTCCCATTTGTCACCAGTGGTGACAAACGTGGTGGGGACAAATGGGGAAAAACCCACTTTTAGTATGTATACCTAAATAAGAATTTGTTATGAGCTTATAAATGTTATCTACATGGACCCTATATTTTTACATACAAAAATATTATGAGTTTTGAGATACCAACTTTTTTTTTAACATACCAATGATTTTCTATTGCATCAAAATCTAAATGCAACAACCCTATCTAAAACCCTTTGAGGAAAGTTCTTGATAAGTTTGTTCGATAGCCTGTTCTCAAAGTACCATAACGAGATGCGACTCGTTCAGAGCTCTACCTATTTGCAACTTACAGAATTGTCTGGCTTCAGAATACGTTTTGAAGCGAAGTAGGTAGTTAATTTTAATTGGGGCTTCATGCTAAGCAGGCATATCAGAGGTTCCTAGACTGTTTCTTCAGAGACCACTTTCAAAATTTTTCTGGTTCCGGTGGTACCTGCAGGTACAATTCTACCATATTACATATTTATTTTCGTACTAAATTTTTTATGAAAAACTGTTATTACATATTATAAAAAGTTTCAAAACATAATTAATTTGTACCCTCAGTGAAAAAAAGGCATAAGATGGAAATTGCAATTTTACAGGAGAGCAAAAAAACTGTTAAAATATCAATAAGTAGTTAAAGGAATTTACATTACGATTTCTTGCACAAACCCGTCACGATTAATGAATGATAAAAATTTGAAAAAAAAATCCAATCATATTTAATAACTAAAATTCAACTTATGCTTTTTATACTCAGGGTGCGAATTATGCTTATTTATCAAAAAATCCTTAAACGATTATTTTCTTTGTACTTGAAGTATCCTAAAATGATTAATCACGAAAAATTAATTGCGCCGACCTTCATACTTCACATGCTTAGGCAGACTGCGAGGCTTCGGGTATGGTATAAGTCACGAGATACGCGTATTCCGGGTAGCGGATATAATGGCGGTTATGCAGTCTGTGTTTGATGAAACCGTTGGTTGAAACAGTTGGCATACAATAGATTAGAAGAGCGCACCGAATTTTGTACTTCGCTTGAAGATAGTCTTTGTTAGTTTTATTAATTTGTTGGTTTAATTTACATAAGTTTAGTTGCATCTACTCATAGTTTCTCGTGAATAGTAGGTGATCTAAACTGATGTAACTAACAATCAATTTCAATTATGTTTCGTAATTTACAAATTGCAATATAATAGTTATTTTGCACCATACTTCATCGCTGCCATTTCTCATAAGACCTTCTTCCGTGACAAGGGATTGTTCGTGATAATATAACGATAGGCACACTCACCTGGAAAATTTACTTGAAGGCTTTCTGTTATAGGCTGTTCATTTGCAAAACTCATTTTGTTGTACTATATGGAAATTAAACTTTAAATTAGTTATTACGTATTTTGTTGTGTGGGTTGGTAGACACAAATTTACATAGAAATTATGCAAAATAAGTTTTTTATCTTCGTAAATAATTTGTAATAGTTCTGTATTTAATCACCACAAAATATGAAGTTGTGTGGCATTTATATTACTTATATAATTTACTTATTTTATTATTATAGCTGAGTCGGCAAACTTTGTTCATCCAAAAATATTTTGATAGGGACACTCTAATCATTTACCGGTATGAAATATACTTTACAATCTATTCTCATATCTACCAAATATACACAAAAAAATCATAAAAATCGGTCGACTCGTTCTGGAGGAGCGCGACCACAAACACCATGATACGAGATTTATGTATAATATATTACACTACACACCCGATTATATTACAATTACATCACGTCCAAATGATTCCTATTTCCTCTACTACATGGTAAATTGTTAGAAAAAATAAAACTGAAGACTTTCCGGTTCAGACTTCATCGTAATATTCCAGTATTTTTAGTGTAGAACACTGAAGTAGTTACGATATAGGATACAAAACAGCACTTTGGCCATTTAATACTAACTAGCATAAATTACAGACACCTAGCCTGAAGTATCAGTTACCAGCAACCCATCTACCTAACTAACTATCCAATAAATCAGATCTTCATAGCAGCTAATAGTAATAACAGCTATTCCAATCGTGCAAAAGAACTTTTCAATAAAATCTCTCTAAAACTTTAAAAGGATTTCCATCAAAGAGTGCTTCATTTATGGTTATACGCTGGCCGTAGTAACGTAACCTCCTTTACGCTTCAAAGTCAGCCGATTCGCGAGAATGAAACCGAGCGTTGGGGTACGGCCTTAAAGTTCGCCTGTCCTATTTATATCAGTAACCCAGTATCGATCCGACGCCCCACTGCCCGACAACCCCCGACCTAGTGTATTCAATATAACCACTTATATCAAGGGAAATAGAGCACAAAGTTCCGTGCCAACGCTTCCTGACTTAAATAGTTGGGGCGAATTTGACTTCTGCCTGTAATTAAATGATATTATTTTATACTTTCGCCGCGTTTAATTTTGTTTTTTCGACGTCTGGATTTATAATAAGGTTGTTTTCGGATAATTTTCTTTACGAAACCACAAACGTAGTCTGAAAACCTTAAGCTTATAATAGCTCCAGGGAAGTCACCACGCGTTTAATTTTACGCGTCAGTTATTTCTTTTTTGTATACAAAACATTAATTTAAGCTTTGAGATTTAGTCAGCCATAATTCGACCCTTCGTATTAAAATAGACGCGAGATATAGATAATATTAGGCTACGTTGATTAATGACTTCTAATCCTTTGGCAGAGCAAACGTAACGTAACAATCCATTTATAGCGAGATAATTGCATAGATTTAGATTCTCAGCTTTAGCCGATTTGCTGGCACGATAACCTTGTGTAAAGCGATTCATTTCAGAGTTTAACTAAGTATATGTGCAAGAAGCTAAATTGGCGTTAACCTTGGCCCGTTGTATCAGGTAATTATCTCGTAATTTATTTTAAGGTACTTACTAATTTTAAACTTTTTAAGTTACTTAATGTCTTTAAAGTTTTGAATCCTTAAAGTTAGAGTCATGCGCGTCCAACTAAATTAGGCCCATCTTCTGGAGGTTTTCCAAATGTTTTCGGTTTTTAGTTGTTTGTTATGTCATAAATTGTTTTTTTTATAACCTGAAGGGTTGATGAAAAAGCAGACGGGCTATCGGACAGTCAGTGATTACCACCACATACTGAGATGAGCAATACCAGAGGAATCGCTAACGCAACGCAGGCCCTGAAAGATAACTTATTTTACACCTTTTTTTAAAGAACCTCATGTCATAGCAATCCTCGAATATCACAGAAGGAAGAATTGCGTCTCTATTCTACCAGGCATACATGCAGGCAGACATAGGCAATGTTTGTGTGGGGATAGTAATGTAAACGTTGTCGTTATTATTGTCATGAAGGTAAAACGTTATAAACAAGCCTTGAAGGGAAGGTTGATAACTGTAATTTATGCCTACTGAAGGTATGTAGGTACACGATGATAGATTATGATAGATAAGATGATGACACGTCATCATGGTCGATAATGATTTAAAAGGAAAAGAAGCGAATTCGCAACTTTAAAGCAACGATAATTTTTTCTGCAAAAATTACAATGAGAGGGTTTCTGTAATGAACGACGATGCAAATCGAGTCGTTCGTATCGACAGGATGTTTATTACAAATGGATGGATGGTAGCCGTAAGTCGATGGTCGTACAATGGAGAAACGGAAATGGAGAAATTAAGTCATAATAATATAATTCTTGTGCACACTACGAAATATATTCTATAGAATACCTACCGAGAGGCTGTCTATCTTGCTCCTGTGCACGAGGCTTAAAATATTGGTCTCTACCAATTAAATATCACGAAGATTCTTAATAAAGTTTTCAATAGAAACATTATTTTTATTATATAATTTAATAGAAACATTAAATTTGACTTTACGCAGGAATTTGAACTCGGTTTTCTATGTGCAATATTTATACCACTAGACTATCACTCCTATATATTATTATTTGAAACAGAGAAAATAAATTAAGGATAAATATTACTCTCTGTTTTATCTGACAGAAACTGAAATAGAATTAAGTCTGAAATAGATAAGTACAAAAGTTAGAAACATTGTTGGGAAATTAAAGACAGTAGCGGATAGCGAAAGAAAAGCGAATAACGTTTTGAGTAGCATTATAAATAATTGAAATTATTTTTTCAATTTTTCTATAGAAAAAGTACATAATTTCAATTTCTTGTATGTTAGGTCAGTTAAGTTAGCATTTGCGACCAAATAAATGATGACCAAGCCTTATCATGAACTGCTTATTGCCTCATTTTAAAGGGAAGTGCTCATAAAATTTCGTGATTCCCAATAGTACGTGTTGCTAATGGACTGGCAAGGTCAACGGCCTATTCCTTGGAAATCCCCTGGACCCATCTGTAATCCCTCGTACGCGCCAGATCGATACAGAGGGTATTTATTGATTACAATCTCACATAATCCGAAACCCGTCCTGTGTGATTAAAAGATTTCCCCTACGGAAAAGAGTATTTTAGTGCAGTCATTGAAGCATTATTGCTCCGAATTTTTTTATTGTGAACCGATTTGCGTGAAATTTTGGAATTAGGTTCATCTTACCCTTAACTTAAAAAGTGAAAATGATTTAAACTCCGCACTCACCCTGGGGGTGGTTGCCACCCCTTCTCGGGGGTGGACATTTTTTTTTCAAAATAACCTCGGATATCGATAGAAGGGCTAATTTTAAGCAAAAAATCACCTATAAAGTTTTTCGAAAAATCCAATACTTTTCAAGTTATTGGCAATTGAAAAATCGCAATTTTTTCACGTTTTTCATCGGTCTTTTGCAAATATCTCCAAAAATATATGTTTTATCGAAAATTTTATAAGAACCAAAATTGTAGCAGATAAAAAAACGAAGTATTTAGTTTTTTTTAAATCATTCTAAGTGCAATATTAAGCTAGATATTGAAGATCAAAGCCGTTTTTTATTTTGTCTGAAATTTAATCTATGTGTTCAATGCCATCTAGCGGCGAACAGATGCATTTTATGCATTCTGCCATTAAGAAAATTTTTGTAGTGCTTAAAATAAGCTTTAAAATGAGCACTGTTAAAGGTCTTTTGCACGTAAAATAAGTGAGCTGTATTGAAAATAAGAAGACCATTTAATATTTTTTCTTTTAAATCAATGGGTTTCGTAAGTGCCATTTCCGCCAAAATGAAAATTAATCGTATTCCGCCTGGAAATAACTTTATTATGAAGAGTTTGATAGATTGTATCAGTTTGGCTGCTTCAGGACACATATTTTAAAAAAAAATCAAGATTTAAAAAAATAAATAAATTTCAAATTTACAAAAAAAACACCTTTTTTTCATAATATCTCAAAAATGACGACAGATACGTAAAAAAGTGTAGGGATAAAAATTTAGGTATTTTTCTGACGAACAATTTGGTTTTTTTTTTATTTCTGTCAAACAAAAATTGACGGAGATATGATTGTTTAAAGAGCGCGCGGCAGCGCAATCACAGTCTCTCTTAAGCCCTTTAACCCTTCACCGTTTTAAAAAAAGGTTTTTTACTATATATTGCAATGAAGGATGTTGTAGCTCTGTTAATTACCTTTAAAATGGTTTGTTATAAATTGTGATAGCATGAAAATTGAAGGAGTTATGGTCCAAAAACTTATCATATTTTTTTCTACTTAGTAACTGAAAATTTCGGAGTGTGAATATTTGGAGCAATGTGAAAGTACGCAGTATAATAGAGACCCAAAACTATTGTAACGTGTATATATATACATAATATGGCTCATATATTTTGGAAACGTAGGCATGAATACATATGTAATTTGTAAATATTTTATTCAATAAATGGCAATTTTTTACTCTATAATTAAATTATTTTTAAATATGTAATCATATATATTTACTGTTTTAATTTAGGGGTAGTTTTAAGGGTAGCAAAGTTGAAGATTATGATAATCACTTTCGAGAGTGTAGAATAATATTTAAATCCTTTTCATTTAATCAAAAAAAAATTTTTAACAATTTTTTATCAAGGGGTTGTTTTTAAGGGTTGAAAGGGGGTTAAAAATTTGACTATTATTATAGAGAACAAAATAATACTTACTCTATACTTACATCTTTTTATGTCATATCAAAGTATTTTTTTGTGATTTTTTTAATTTAGGGGTTGTTAGCAAGGGTTGTAAGAATTTCAAGGGGTTGAAAATGATTTTAATATGAGGTAATTGTGTTAGAAAACACTTTACAATTTCAAAACTTACTATTACACATGTTTTCTAGCGATAAAATGGCTCAATGTTAATTTTTCCATTAAGGGGTTGTTTACACCCCTTAAAAATAATTTGCGGAGTTCAGATTATTTTCACTTTTGAAGTTAAGGGTTAGATAAGCCTAATTCCAAAATTTCATGCAAATCGGTTCACAGTAAAAAAATTCGGAGGTAACACCGTATTTTTCGCTTCAATGACTGCACTATTTATTGATTTTTCTATTTATTGTTTTTTCTATTTATTGTTTTTTATCTACTGTATTCAATCGTTTTGTCGCTTCAACTTATGACTTGTACCGCGTCAAAACAAATAGCTTCCATTCGTCTACGTTACGCTACCTTCAGCACCTAATGGCCTGATGTATTGTTATAGCTTAATAATCTTTACCACCTTCGCCGAGATAGTAGTTTAGTGCTATCATTCAACGTATTAGTTTCAGGATGGATATAAAACCCGTATTATATGTTTTTAATTTAGTTCCTCCATAGATTTAAGTGAGTGAGGTAAAGATTTTTTCATTCATTTTCAACCATTTTAATCTTCGGTATTTTATAATTACATTCTACTTAGCACGATAGCTTTCTAATCCTAAGTGATCGAGCAAGTAAATAATAAAAAATGACCTCTGGAGTCCTTCCATGCTTCGAAATGTACGTCCTAACCGAATGCATAATATGTTAATCGTTTGAAACGTCGTCTTTTGATTCGGTGTGAATGGACGACAGACAGACATCTTACATGGTACAGTACTTGCCAATCTTATTGGCCGAGCTGAAGTTAGGCGCGAATCGATGCGCGGAACGTAAAATAAGGTATCAGCGGAGGAGCGAGGATGGATAGGGCATCGACTACGATCACCCGCCCGCTCCCCTCGCGCAGCGCCGCCAACTTCAACCCGGCCAATAAGTTTGGAGACTAAGTTTGGAGTTTGTAAGCTTGTGGTTAGGGTTCGAAGTATCGGCCTCTGGTATCGATACCGAGTACTCGTGTGGTATCGACGGGTAAGGTATCGATACCAAAAAAGTATCGGTCCTGAAGTATCGATACTACTCAGTATCGAGTATCGAGTACTCGCGAGGATCACAGTCAGATCAAAGCTAAAAAAAAAAGGTCGTCGGCAGTGAATTTCATGTCCCGATATGACACTTCCTGGTTAGTCCGAGAGGTAAAACGGACCACAGTTGATCTTTTTCCATACGAAAATACTGAAAAGTACTCAGTATTTTAAAAGTACTCGATACCGACGTTTCATATGAGTACTTGCGAGTACTTACCAGGTACGAGTATCGAGTACTCGGTATCGAGTATCGCGAACAAAAGTATCGATACCTACTCAGTATCGAAAGTATCGTTCAAACCCTACTTGTGGTCATCGTCACCTATGGACGCCAATAGGCATCACCGGTGCGTTGCCGTCCTAGAAAGAAAAGAGAAAAAAGAAAGAAATGCTCTTTACGGCTTGAGCAAACGCGCTCCCAAAGTCAAGCATAATATATTTTGGGACGGTATATTGTATGTTGAAAGTATGTAGTACAGTGTATAAGAAAAAGTCATTTTACTTTAAAAGTTTGAAACTACTATTATATCCTATTTTTTGCTCTAATAGAAAATAAATATAACATACACAGACACACATAAGAAAACATCGTCTGTTACCTCATCAAATCACTAAAACATTTATTTATGTATGGATAGGTATTAACAGGAACAAAAAACTAAATAACCTACCTATATGACTTGTAATAACATTTGATATTAAAACCATTATTCAATGTTGAGCCGTTCAGCCTAAAATAATACCGACGATTCGTAGCCCATTTTCTTGGCCCGCATAAGCTTTCAATATATTTCACGCTAAGAAATAATTTACGTATAGTTGATATTCATTGTATGATGATAACTTTAATATACCTACCAAGGTTATTTATTTAACTTTGAGGAGGATACTTGTGTTACCGATATTATTCTTTGTTTTTATAGGATTTTGTCCATCCAATGAGAGTTTTCTTCTCAAAGATTCAAAAGTTACCTTTCAAAGCTTTCAAACTTAAAAGTCTTTCTTCGCCCATATACACTTAAATTTTATTTATAAGAATAGATTATACTGATATGAGTTTTTAGCCTACAAATGTTTGGTTAGTTGATTTAAAGATTGATTTATTTTATGTTATACTCGTTGAGCTGAGTTTACTACATTTATTATTTTTTATAATAATGGAGATGGAATGCAAGGAGCAGGGCAGCGTTATCTAATTGTGACTGAATCATAGATAAAGCACAGGTTAATTTGCTGAATTAGAGGGATGACTCTACAATGGTTCATTATAAATATTTTCAAAATTAATTTTAGGATAAAATAAACACGGACGACCTTACATAAGTAGGTACTTAATTTTCGAGGTTCATTACCCTTAAAAAAATCTATATATAACTTGTATTAATAATATAATATTTACTTAGCTATAATCGGCAGGGTTCATCGTCCATATGTAATTAAATAATAAAATTCCAACCGTAAACAAGTCTCATCAAATTAAAAAATAATCTCCCGTCTAATTATGTATTTATTAGGCCCTTCATAATCCAGCGTATACCATTTTACTTCATAAAGACTGAGTCGTTTAATGAATTTCTGAATATTGTAGGTATGTAACGGCATGTTCATGAATATTCAAGCCGCCTTGATTGTTATGCCAACTGTAAACGAGGTTATATGTATGTGTGAGGACGTAAATTGTAGGTAGGGATCAGTTGCTAGGCTTCAGTGGTCCATAGTTCCATACCCTATCCATTCATTAGGACCTTTTGTTGGGAAAATATCCGACAATATCAGGATAAGGGGACAATTCAGAAAAACTGTTACCAACTCATGTTACCATGTTGATAGTATCGCCAATGTAAACAATTCCGTGGAGTAAACTATTTTTGTCTTCTAAAGAATTTGTATGTTGAAAAAAGATTTTTAACAATGATTACAACCCATTAGAGAATTCCCAATATTTTCTGTCTATCATCATTAATTGACTTTAACCCATTAATGGTGAAAAAAAGGGTACGATACGAGTTTCTCCTCCGCAGTTCCTGCTGCTTAAGCTCGATCGATCGCTTAGGATCGACCCAAGCCGCTGGGCTATGAGCGTTTCAAATTCGCTTGTCTGTTTATAAATATATTATTATATTGACCGATTGTAGGTTTGGTTATGCTCTGATTACGTCATCGAAAAGCAAGTATTTCGTAAACGTTAACATTTGTACGCAAGATGTGGGCAGTAATGTATGAGATTATATTATATACTTGGATAGGTAGTGGCAGACCCTTGAGACAGGATTCCGACCGTACTATATTTACGTCCACTTGTAACGCACAGTATCTGTATTTCATCGCTGAAGATTTTCTGTAGTCTACGAGACTATAATACAAATAGTCACTGAAATATTATTTCAGGGAATACTTTGTCATTCTCTATTGCGTCGATCTCTATACCTATGGCCAACTCCTCAATTAAGTATTGTATAGAGTATAGACCATAAGGTCTATATATATATCTATTACTAGCTGAACGGGCGAACTACGTATCGCCTAACAATTGATCAGTTATCGAGTGGGAAGAAAAATTATTAAATTACTAAAATTACTAATAAAAAATAGGGGTTGGTGATAGAAGAGTGAAAATTTAGGATTGTGTGTATTTTTTAATGCCACATTATAAAAGAATAAAAAATAAAAAAAATGTTAGGGGTGGACAACCCTTATCACTTAGGGGTATGAAAAATAGATAGTAGCCGATTCTCAGACCTACTGAATATGCATATATTTTATAAAAATCGGTCGAGCCATTTTGGAGGAGTATGGTGACTAACATTGTGACACGAGAATTTTATATATAAGATATTCCTTTGTTTTCTGACTCCTTAGACCCTCTTGTCTGTATTCCGTGCCTTAGACTTGAACTAATGAAGAAGCGAAGAAAATAAGCATACCTACGTGATGATAACAATTAAGCTGTTACGGAACGTAAAATATTTAAGGCAAATGTTTTTTTATCACAGTTAGACAAAATCGCCAGCATCCATAAAGGCAATTAAAGTATACAGCTGTATTACCGCACCTACGTTTCACATTGAACAAAGCAACTCAAATGGACAAGACAATTAAATTCGTTCATTCGGATCCCTGTTTATTTCTATCTGAGGTGTAACTGGGTGCAATTCAGAAGGTCATAATGGCCGAATATCTTCCGGTACGTGGGTTAAAATGGTACCCCACGCAGTTTATAGGACATCGACATTGTCGCCGTTCATATTATTACACTGAGATGTATGAAAATAAACCTACTTACTAGTAGTTATATACTTTTGGTATATAATTTATTTTAATATGAATAAAACGCAATTGTTATTTATATTCAAAAAGTTCCTGCAATTTTTGTGAACATGGTGAATTGAAAGGAGCATTTACAAAATATTTACAGCTATGCTGTAACCAACGCGTTGCCAGCCAAGAAAGAAAAGGGGGACTCGTTTATTACTCTCCAACATTGCAACCGAAATGCTTAAAAACGTTTATTTTCATTATTTTATTTTATTTATAGAAAGACGGTAGTAGTTCACCAGGTAACATACCTTCAAGGGTATTGAGTTGGGTGGTACAAATCCCAATGACTTTCAACAAGAAAAGCCTGGCATCGTAGGATTCGTAGGTACGTCCCCTATGAAGAAGTATAACAACAACAACAAAACTCTTTATATATTTTACAGCAATATACAGTAATAACTTGCTTATGTATAGATAGAATGGTACAACAGGCGGCCTTATCGCTAAAGATGAGATTTCTTCCAGGCAACCTTAGGGAAGAGGACAATTTCATAAAGAGTTAAAGTAGTGGTGTACGAGTGCTTAATGAATGAACACAGAATATTATAAAAGTTGAAAGAAGGTAATAGTAATTAATCGAAGTGGTCTGCAATGTTATAGCGAAAGAAAGTACGCTTTAATTAATCTTTTAAAAGTATTTATTGATTGAGCGTGATTGAGGATACACCATGAGAAATGTCCTCGGTAAGTACTCAAGGATAGCCTTTCTTCTGAATCCGGATGCAATATCTATGCAGTAAATTTACGCAAATTAACAACATAGATTTACGCGAACATCAAACTCCATTAAAAATTGGTTTTCATCTGCTCAGTTATCGTGGATTCAACAGTAATTTCGATTTAGAACATTAACATTTCACAATACCTACAGTTTAAAATTGTTTTGTACGTGAAAGCGATTGAGCAAATATTTGGAAAAACCTGTCATTTGATACGAATGCGGGTGTTTTGGTACTCATACCTATGTTATCGGCTGTGTGCTATGCAAATGGTACTAGTTAGGTACGCTCTCACACGTTCGCTGATAGTTAAGTGGGTTATCTTTCACCGCCAGATAGTGCTATGGGAATATGGGAATGAGAATTGGGACTAATTGGTACATGTTACTTTTTATGATAAGCATCAAACTGTGTTAAGTGTACATAACTGAATGTTGACAATATATATTTTTGTACTTACAACTGCCTTTATGGATTGTGGTTTATTTAATTTAGAGCATTTCATTTAGACATAAATGGTTTTAAGTTTATGCTACAAAGAGTTGGGTTCATAGAAAAGTATGGTAAATTCATGGTAATCTCATCTGATATTTTAGAGAGTCCTGTTAAGTATTTCCATAATAAACAGGGCTCATAATTGTATAATTACCTCCTTTAGGATAATCTAAAATTTTAACAAAAAAATAACCGACTTCAAGAACAATGCCCAAAAATTATTTTTTATTTTTGTTAGCGTCTTAAAACGTCAGTTATATCGAAGCAATTCAAATATTTTTTTACGTATTTTAAAATTAATAACTGTACCTACCCGTATTACCCAGTGTAAAATAATTTTATTAATACATAAGTGATGAATTGACTATAATAACAATGATGTCAACAATGTCCATTTTCATTTCGGCACTCACTTCGATACATAGCTTGTGTCAAGCAAGAAGGGAGACTTCTGGCCAATATTACAGGCAGAATTTCGTTATAAATGTTGGTATGACAAATGTAATGACGTCAAATTTCCATTTCCGGTTGTCAATAAAAAAAAAGTCAGAATAAAATAATGGTAAAAATTACAGGCAGCCATAAGTCTCCCCTACTCTATGACTCAATGGTTATAAGAATTCAATCTCAAAATACTTTGGTTCTGGGGTGTGTCTGTTGAAAATTCTTATATGTATATCTAAGCTCAGAAATTAAAGCGGCGATTTTTAGATTTTATTTTTATTTTAAGACGCTAAAGTTGAAAATGAAATAAAACAATGTATGGCAGTTGGGCATTGTTCTTTAAGACTTAAATGCTTTTGACATGGATGCCATTGTCAGATCTGGCTCAAAATGTGGGACCACACGACAAGCACCAGCTTTCGATTAAAAAAAGAATGATCAAAATCGGTTCACCCAAAGTTCCGAGGTAACAAACATAAAAAAAATACAGTCGAATTGAGAACCTCCTTCTTTTTTTTTGAAGTCGGTTAAAATTTTTTAAAATTGCATTATTTGCAATTTCCGTACGTGGTAACCCTATTTATCAATTATCAGTGTTGCAAACGGTGTGTGCACTCAGCCCGTATCTGAGCCAGTTCGTCGACTTCATGTTCCTCTATTTTGGAACACGTAAGTATCTAATTAACATATTAGATTGCAACGGTTAGGATATATTTGTTAGCTTTTTTTATCTTTGAGGATTTGATGATGTGGTATGAGACATTTTTGTGTTCTTATGGACCAAACGGATTTTTTAAGAGTAGTAGACAAGTACAAACCAGGGTGAGATTTAATTTATTCTATCAATTTCATCGTCGCTTTGTCGTAGTATATTAGGTATATTATTTGCGTATGTGGCCTGTATCTGTTCATAGTTATAACATATATCAATTACTAAATGTTTAATAAATAAATGATTACTGAAAAAGGCCATAATTCCTAAAGTGATACAACTATTGTGTAAATATGACCTCAATGAGCCAAGGTGACCAGTTGTACCTACTCGAACACTACATGCGTACGCATAAAAATATTTAGGTACTTTATTATTTCCATAATGTCACTAACAATAAGACTAAAGTTTTTGTTGCACGCTAAGAACTGTTTTAAAACCGTTTGTTTAAAGTATTATGTCACTAATTAAAGACTTATTTATGTCCCTAATTGTCTTTACAACACGAACATACTCATAATTAGTATGATTACAATTGCTTTTTATTGCACTCAAGTTAACTTTAATTATGAGTGTTTCCGTTTTTGTTTGACAATCCTACCAACCCGGTAACTCCCCGTTTGTTATGAGACATACAAAACAGATAGGGTCGCGTCGTTTCATATGTTTCCTATGACCAAGTCGCTTCATCATCAGATGAGCTCTATAAAATTATATTTGCAATATCATACAATTCATATAAACAAAATTTAAGCTCAATTGAACACTGGAATACGCAGAGATGAAATTAAAAAAGTACTTGTAATTAATAAAGATAACGACAGTAAGGTATGATGATGAGAATGATGATGAAATTATAATAATATGTGGATATAAAAGGACAGAAAGTTGACCTACTTCAACAGAAACGACTCAGGTAGCTAAAATATGTAACAGTACGAAGTGATAAATCAAGTACAATGGAGGACTGTTATCAGAAGGTTATTTTGGTAAAATAGTCGCACACTGTATGACAAGTTGTAAGATATCAGGATCCATCAATTATTATTATAGTCCAGTCAAAATAGACATTTGACTTAGGAATAATTCGCATAGAGCTGAAAATTGGCAGAGACGTTAAACACATCATTATAAATGAAATGTCAAAAATCCCCTTCGATCCTACTTGTGCAAAAAATTTTATTCAAGGTCAAAAGTATAAAATTAAGGTTTTTTCCATTTTTCTCGAAAACAGTAAGTATTATCGTGAAAATAGGTCAGACAAAAGTTGTAGATCATACAATTCTCTACAAAAATGGTCCAGTTACTTTTTCTCTTACGACTCACCATTCATGAGATATCGCGGTTTTAATCATTAGAAAATTCATATTTTACATAATATGCACACATTTCCGCACCACCTATGAAGTAAGGGAACATACCAAAACCACGTGCCTCATGTAGGGGGGGGGGGGGGGTCTTCAAAACACCACGATTGGTCACAGAGGGGAGGGGGGGGGGGTTTAGGTTTTTGTCACGTAGTCAATATTTTAGCAACCATTGCGCCACACAAGTCGTCAAATCTAAGAAAAATTATTATTTTTAACTCTGTTTTTGCAAAAAAGTATTGAAAACCGTATTTATCAATTACCACGTGAAAACTAGGGGGGAGGGGGGGTCTTCTCATATACTACGGATGGTCACGAAGGGGGGGGAGGGGGGTAAAAAGTTGGGAAAAATGGGTTACGTGGTTTTGGTATGTTCCCTAATGTACTTGGCGCATTTTTTTAACGTAGTTTCCCCAGTAGGTATACTCCACGATCTATTGTAATAAAGAAAGTTTGATCAGATCGTATCCTATTAATTGAAAGAATAGTAATATTGCTAATGATTAAAGTGGAATAGGTTGTTTTTTTCTACATGTCATTATATTATAAGATAATTGTCTAATTCTACTTCGACAATTATTTCTAAGTCTTCATTCTCTTCTTCTTGCAGAATTTCTGTTTGCTGCAGAAATCGCTTCCTAAGCGATAAGGCCGCCTGTTGTACCATTATATCTATTAATTGTATAAGATGTTACTGTATATTGGTGTACAATAAAGAGTTGTTGTTGTTGTTGTTGTTGTTTGCTGTTCTAAGAAAAAGGATGCATCGATTGTCTCTTCATTAATATCATAAATATCTTCATTATTTGTTTCAATATTGGAGCAAGTCTGACCCTGACAATTGATGCATACTGGCGAACAAAATAATCCTACTTTTTGACAGCCACAATTCTTACTACAATCCGTCTTGCATTTATAAAAAATAGTATTAAGTAGTTTTTCTGGAGCAGGCGGGAGTAAAGTTTGAATTAGCTCCAAATAATTATCTGTTAATTTCCAACCCCATTCTTCTGGGTCCAGCTCATTGCCTAGCCTCACTTGAACTTGATAATACACACGATACAAGTGTTGAAAGGCAGAAGCAGATGTTGGAGGCAAACAACTGTATTGTTTTATTGTTCCATGCAGATTTTACAAACTTCAAGTATCTATATTTGTCTATGGAATCAATTTTTTTTGGAGCACCATACATTGCAAGAAGAAAATGAATTCAATTTGTAACGATGTCATGTGGAGAAGAGTCAATCTTTGTGAATACTTCTGCGCAATGATATAATTTTAGCGCATTTTATTGCATATTATGTAAAATATGAATTTTTCGATGATTAAAACCGCGATATCTCACGAATGGTGAGTCGTAAGAGAAAAAGTGACTGGACCATTTTTGTAGAGAATTGTATGATCTACAACTTTTGTCTGACCTATTTTCACGATAATACTTACTGTTTTAGAGAAAAATGGAAAAAACCTTAATTTTATACTTTTGACCTTGAATAAAATTTTTTGCACAAGTAGGATCGAAGGGGATTTTTGACATTTCATTTATAATTATGTATTTAACGTCGCTGCCAATTTTCAGCTCTATGCGAATTATTCCTAAGTTATGACTTATTTTTGTCTATTTTGACTGGACTATTATGTCATGTCGAGCAGCGTGATAGATTGCCTTGTAAGAAAGTTCGGAGAGGTTAGCTTTAGCATGGGACATTGATTGATAGACTAGTGAATACAGAAGGCTCTGAGTATTAAATATTCTATTATTAAAAGTGTCAATAAGATTATTTGTAATCGTTGTGCGTTTGTACACCTTGTACGTGTTTTACCAATCGTAAGGAATCGATAAAGGTCCTGGAGTAAATTTTCAGCAAACAGTATGCGCGAGAGATAATACAGTTTGTTTGTAATTTATAAAATCAGTCGTGAAAAGTTTTTTACGTGTTTCGGTTACTCAAAGTATAATAATTATAATATTATTAGAACATTAACATTATTGTTTGATTATAATAATTATAATATTTATGATCATTATGGATTCATTAACTTACCAAAATGTCGAAATAAGTATAATTTAAAATATTTATAATAGTATTTTAAATATTAGGTACTTCAGTTTTCTACAGAGGCGGTATTGAATCTAATTACCAAGCATTTATGATTCAAGAACATGTGGATAAATGGTACCTATTGAAAACCAAAAGCGTAGGTAGGTATTTATGGAAAAGCAAAGAAACAACTCAAGAGCTCTTTGGGCCTGAAAGGGCATATAAATAATGTTCAATCGGGTGGAAAGCGACGCTTGATTGGGTAAGGTTACGAATGGCCACGTTAGGTTTCGTTCAAGGAATTATTTTCTAGGATCGAACTAATGATATTTTTTCTAGGTCATTGGTATAGATAAGCATGGGTGAATGCCACAAATACTACCTACTCGTAGTCTTATAGGTAATCATGCTTAATAGCGTCTGTAATATTAAATATTATTATACAAAAATTTTGAATGTCAGTGACATATTTTTTAATACAAAAAATGCATTGCCAGTTTACATTAATAAATCGGTATAAAATGTTAATTTTAGACAACACCTAATATATTATTTATACGTAAATAAAAGATAAAAACTATGACATTATTAAAAAAATAATACCAAATCAGACAGGGTTAAGCAATACATTTTTAAAACTAACCTATTCGTGTCAGGAACAAAACACGCATGTTCAATCATTGTTATTACTCGTATTTTGTGGACAAAAGCTACAAGGATGACAATTTCAGAGACAATAAATTGTCAAGGCCCATCATATGCATTAAGGCGATTGTGTCAAGGTATTTCCCTATTATGACCATTTTCGTGTTAATATGACTTCGTCATTAACAGTTAGTATCCATATCATGCTATGATGGTTGCCAATTTTATATAGAAACTTCTCATCTCACCTTAAATAAATCTGTGAATTAACTATTTAAAATAGCCAACCAATTCAAAGAAAAGTGATTGGTTTTATTATAATTTTGTAACTATTAAGTACTATGTAGAAATTTATTTTAAAAGTCACACTTCCACACCCTAAAGTCGGAATCCAGCTTAAATCAATTATTATAACAGTTAAATCCGTATTAGAAATAAATTACACTTCATTCCGGGAAAGATAATTATAATTATTGAGTAAACTTCCTTAACTGAAATTTTTCTATCAATATCTAGATACAGTCTTTCAATGCGATAATAGCCAGCGTAAACTATGTTCTTTCCCTCTCATTTTGTTAGTAGACCCCACTGCATCCCATTGGACAGTAATGGGCGGCGATGATAAATTACTACTTACGTATTATTATACGTTCGTGACTGTGTTATCACTCCAATTCTCAGTCTATTAACGACAATATCATAAACGAATTACACCCGATGTTTACTTGTCGTGAATAGTTGGGTATAGTATACGAAGGTTAAACACTATGTATTTATGTATAAAATTGTTAAGGCCTCATTCAGAGTCACTTAACGGTTACTTAAATCGCTCCTTAGTACAGAATTTGTATTGTGATTCTGTAAGGAGCGATTTGACTCTGAGTGCGGCCGTTAGACGTATGTATAATGACGAAGCGCGTTGTTCCCAGCGAGGCAAAAATTTTAATGATGAATTTGTATTTCTGTTTTCGGTTTGGGTATGTTGTTTTATTTATTTAGTGCTAATATTCTTATTGGGATAGTTATTTTTATAAATGTTTTTTAATTTTTATAAATACGGCCTGTCGGTAACTACACATTTATCTAGTACCTTGGTCTGGTTCTTTTGTCGGCTATTTAGCCCCCAATACGTGGCATGGTCATTATTGGATATACAACACCCATAAAACAATCACTTCTAGCTCTAATATAAGCCCGATTGAGAATCATACCATTTGTGTTTCTCATATCTCGGGATAACTAGATCAATTAAATCCAAATTGAACATTGTTCACGAGTATTTTCAATAAATACACCATAACACGTGTCGAACTGAAAAGTGGTTTTACAGACAAGGGCCTTAATGTAGGACGCTGACGTCAAAGTTTTCGTATTACGAAAGGCACCGGGTCTCGGTCGAGGGGCAAGGATGGGGGAGGGGGAATTAACGTTGCTGTCATGTGACGTAGGGATTAAAGTACCATAGAAGTTCATCGTTGTGACGTAATTGTGAAACTGCTATGAAATTAACCCTGTCTAGTATGAAGTGCTTATATGGAACGGTAATACCCACTGGAGCTCGGAATTGTCATTTACTGCGAAATTCTGCTGGAATTATTATACTGTTATTACTGAACTAGCTTTGCCATAAAATGTTAGAATAATAAAACTAATGAAACGAATCTGTGATTATAATATTTATAATATAGGTAAGTTTTTATTTTTATTTTAATAAGCAAAATAAAATACTTTGGTTTAATAAATGTCCGTCTCTCCACACTGCTGAGGAAAACACTGAACTTTAAATAAACAATTTCCGATAGCATTGACCTGATTACCGTTAGGCCATGTTGGAGGCCTTTGTAATAACACCGTTTACGGCCCCGGCAACCCATTTACGGCCCACTACTGAATGTCTCTAGAGGAGGCCTGCCCTAGAGCATACTCCACGACGCTGCTCCAGTCGGATTGGTTTAGGAATTAGTGGCCAATCCACACACACCGTAATTTGTACTGAATTATTCGGAGAGGCCCGTACTCCAAAGAGTACCGACAATGAGTTGAAGCCAATTATCTAACAATTACCTCATAACGTTTGCCTGTTTCATCGGTGACGTTCGCTATAAATTAAATTAATTCACGCATGTCTATAAGCAGTAGGAACCAATGAAACCCTCTAACACCTGCTGGTAATAAGATTGACATCCTAGTTCACCATTGAGAATAAACGCTTTTATCTTTTCCCTTTTATATAAAATGTTGTGAATATTTAATAAAACTCTCTCGTAACATTCTCTTTGTCACCGTCTCAGTGTCGGTACAGAAAGGGTGAAATATAAAGGTGGAGTCCGTTTGAAAAAGGATAACGAATGGAGGGATGTTAACAAAATCCTGTTTATTTCAACCTGTCTAATACTGTAACAATAGTACCTACATTAGGATAGTGAGACAGAAAGTAGTGTAGTAAGACAGGTAGTAAAGTTGTAGTGTATTTTATAATAATCGTTGAGTTTTTATTCTTACTTTTATTGGCTAAAATAGATCAATCTCGGTCACAGTGGCCTTTGGGAATCTAAACCTTACCCAAACTACAAATAATAGCAAATTAAACTGTATCTACTCGTATCTTTGAATCTTTAAACGAATACTTTTTAATACAAATTCGACACTTTAGGGTTGATCCCGTGGTAATAGCGCAGTTTTTTGTACCCTCTATTTTCAAATCAGTTTCTGATTGAAACTGCTTTACATTTGAATGCACGTACATATTATTCAGTCATTTTCCAAGTCCTTGTATTATGCTTATCATACTTCTATGTGAGAGTTACCCATGATCTTTAAGGAGTGTAAAATGTAGTTACTTAATGATGTTTATATTATGTATATGTAGGTGATTACCATCATGAAGGGACAGTGAGCGGGGATATAATTACTCAGAATAGAGGGATCTAGAAGGATAAAGCGACATTATCAAGGAAACTAGGGCAAACCGCGTCCATCTATAATGATTAATGCTTGCCATTTATTTCATACAGATCCCCGCGGATTGCCGGGATAAAAAGTTGATTGATGTGGGATCGCTCCAAGACACCAGCAATATTTTTCCTCATTTCCGTGTTATGTGTTTTTTCATGGGTCTGATCGATGAGACGATTCAATATGTACTTGAGAATAGAAAGCATTCGTCTGTCCACAGATATACGAGTAGATAGGTAACACTTGTGATGTTCTGACACAGCCTACTTACTAACGTTGCTACCGTTAGTAGTAGTAGTAGTTCATTGATTGCTACAATACTGTAATACAATACTGTAGTAGTGGAATGTACATTTATTTTTCGGTTTTTATTTGAAAATCCTGCTTACATTACCTACCATTTTTTGCATGGCGAAGAACCTTTGAGTTTTGTTTGAGCGTGGTTTGTGTGATACGTTTGGGTAAGGTAAATAGGTAGCCATCATAAATATAAATAATCATTTCCACTTCAATGTGCTATTAAATAAATAAAAATAAGTATATCCACTTGTACGTTTTAATCATAATATTTAGAAGGGGCACGTTCATTTTTAAAGTAGACGATCTCTACCAATGCTTATCGATTACCCCACTCTACCGCATTATTTACCGTCATATCAATTATTATTATAATCGTTTTCTTAGTGCTTTGATTCACGTCTTGTTTCTCTTTAAGTACCTTACTGTAATTAGCTATATTTATTACAATTAATGTTTTATATTATATTCAGAGAAAAGGTTTCATAATTATAATTGAAGCCTTTATTTGTTATACGATCTTTATGATATCTTTATAATAAAAATGTGTATGTATATTGTAATTTATAGGTATCTTAAATCTGGCATTGTTTGCACCTACTACATCTTCTCACTAGCTCCCAGGGTTGACTGGTAGAGAATGCCATCAGGCATTAAGTCCGCCCATTGTACCTCTTAGTATTAAGGTGACAATAAAGGATAAATAAATAAATATAGAATAACTAAAAGGCTCATCAGCAGAGTTCATAAAATTAATAATGGGTCTTAATTTAATTGTATAAATTAAACGTGGTTTATAGTTGAGTTTCGTAAATAGACTTTTATTTTTATCTAAGATGTCCCTGTTATTTATCCCTTGTTATTTATTAAACCTAAATAATGTTTTTAGCATTCTTTTATCGTGGTTGCCCATGATCACATTGTGGGAGGAGATCCTAGCACAGCGGTGGGACAGATATGGATTGCGATGAAGATAGGGTTTACAACCCATTTGACTCTAGTTCATATTCTGTACGCTCTAGTCTTCTAGTTAAGTGCTTAAACAAATTATACTTAATTTATTTCACAGAAGGAAAATATCGTGAGAAAGATTGTATTCCTTGGAGTTATTTTTACCTAATAATCGTATGTCTTATGAAGTATATTATGTCTTAGCCAGCGTGGCAGACTTCATGCTCAATCCCAAATAACCCCTCGCATTTGACACTGACATAAGATTAGTGCGATATAAAGGGTTGTAATGATAATTAACTTGGGTTATATTATTATTATGTTTAACATTATTCAGAAATATGTAGCTATATAGTAAGCATTTCATGCACAATAATCTTTATTCGTGTAATCGAACTTTTTAAGGAATTTAAACATCTTTTTTATATCGGGTAATGTTATTGCTATAAGGAAACTCATGTGAAAGAAAACAAAATTGCTTGGCTGTTATAATGGATAGAAATACAAGAATCTTTGAGTAAACGGATCAGCTCACGCGAACTACGCGCTTTCAGGGTCATGCCTGATTTATTCACATGTAACTTTTGTAATAGGTACCTATAATATACTAGCTGATGCCCGCAGCTTTGCATACGGAAATTATGTTTTAACTTATTCAAACTTTTATCCTGTTTTTCCGGGAAACCTTTTAATTTTCTGGGATGAAAAGTTGTGTAAAATATGACCCAGAGTATCAGTAACAACTTTACCAATTTTCATCAAAATCCGTTCAAGGGTTTTTATGTGATGCCCGGACAGACAAACAGACACTTTGAGTTTTATTATAGTATAGATTTATTTCATAGACAGAAACTGTTGAGTTGTTAGGATAATTAAGTAACACTTATTAAAGGGATTGGTGCTTATTTATATTTCTTAAGGTTCGCAAGTCAATTTATTCTGTTGTGTTTAACGTTTAAAATTTTCCAAATCGGGGTTCGATTCTTGGCCGGTGCATACAATTGCTTATGGGACAGATCGGTAAATAATTGATTGTTCTCGGGATGTACATGTTAGTGATGTATTGTGTTCTATGTACATTATTGTACATACCAATCGTGATAGTAAAATATTCCTACTACTAAAAAAAAAACAAAATTGGCAGAATGGTCGTGGGCATCATGTTATATTTTTGAGAAAGTGAATGTGACCCATCGCCCTTATCGCAGACATAACTTTGCTTTCATGTATACAAACATCTGAGCTAAATTATTAAAAAAATATAATCCAGTCCTCATAATAATCAGCTATAATAAAAATATCTTATTCTCATTCTTGAATGCTTTATTATAGCGATTACAAATTACAATACATCGTATCGTAATTTATGTAATATTTATTTGAAATAAGAATATCGCTTTATTTTTTCTCACGGCATTTTTATTTTTTTCCGTTGATAGATTCATAATGCAAAAAATACTGCCAGCTGTTTGAAACGCTTCGGATCGTCAAACACGAGTGGCATCACCGTGACATTTGCAAGGTCACGTCAACTGAAACGCGAAGACAAAAACATTTTAAATGTATCGATTCGAGTTTGGTTATTCATTTGTTTCTTCCGTTTGTTTATTATGTTAATGTTCTAAGGATGGTATATTTTCCGCGTGTTCTGTTGTAGTTTAAACTTTATATTTTTACTGTTAGAAATCCTTTTCTCCTGTCTTAATATTTTAATTAAGTCTTGTGTTGTCGCGGCGCTACGTTTTAAGGTTTTCATACAACGTCTTAACATTAAGTAATTATTGGAACGAAGTTCCTTATCGCGCGTTGTGAAAGGGGGCTAGACGGAAAATTACGACACTTTTTGATTTTACAAATGACGACACTTTTTTTGAAGTGATTCAGTGAGTTTTACAGAGATGGCGCTGTACTGTACAACAGATGGCGCTGTACAACGAAACTTAAATCGAAAGGAACTTCGTTCCATCCGGGTGTCCCTTGACACCTCTCATGTTTTTTTATTTAAAAAAAAATAACTCTTACCCTTTAAATCTCCTGACAACCCTGTAGCCCAGTCGTGCGTTGTAACGTTGCCTGTCGAGCGATGGAGATCAATTCCCGATCTGCAAAGAGAATAACTAAATCTTAAAAGGCTAGTTTAACAACATTAACGCTTATACTAAACATTTAAGTATTCATACAGAATTATGCTTTAGAAACCCGGATCGTTGTATAATGAAATAAGAAAATGAAATGTCGAAAATGCCATTCACCATTATTATGACGTCATATGTTTAAACAATTAAATGTCATTTGAACTTGCAGTCACACATTAAACCATCAAACTACTAAAAGTTTTAAAATTCAACGCGTGTTTTTTTACGCAAAAGAATCCGCGTACATCACTAGTATACCAATAATGTCACTGCGATAGCGACGCGTCACGCAACGAACGGACACGATAACGTGACATCACAAGGTCGAACGACCCCGCTGATCGCTCTGTAAAATTACGTAATTTTATACCCTATGCTAATAATAATGAAACCCGTTGACCGACAAAATTTAATGTAACCTTTGGGAAAGGTCACTGGTGAATTAGAAGCTAAGGCTTTTTAGGAAGTGCGATCTTTTATCGGCTTCATCGTAAAAACTAGAATCTAGTGCTTATGCAGTGTATTCATCGCCATCATTGATTTGTTCTGAGCGCAAAAACTGCAAGGTTGCTACGCTTGTGACGCCAATGTCACGGTCCCATTCATCGGAGCAGTGGGAAATAATAATTTAATCGTAGCTGTGTAGCCCCGAGATTAATTAATAATAAAAACCTGTCAAGTGCGATGGATTTGTCAGAGAAATGGTTCCGTATAATAGATTCTTCGTCGGGTATTAATTTATAACTGTAACGGGCCGAGACTCGTTAATTAAATATTGTTTGTAACATTTTAATTATTTTATAGCAGACTTTAAATAACTCCAATTAATGCAGTTCGAATTTACGAATATTAGTAATTGACATTAGTACTGAATACTACTAAAACATAAATTGTGTCGACAGAGTATATTACTTCTGATTAATCGTAGCTATTTATAATTTTTTCTAGGATGATTAACAATTTATTCAAATCGCCATTACGTAACGTACTAATTACAAATTAGTAGCATCCATTCAATTAATTTATATTAGTACATACTTTATGTATAGTAATATTAATTTGATTGTGTACATTCATTTTAGACAGTTCGATATATTAGGGTTGTTATACAATTCAGATTATAGTTATTTACAAATTATTATACCAATTTTGATTATGGTTGCGGATATAAAATTATTTGGGATTATTCTATTGTTTCGGATAGTTTTACTTTGGAATATTAAATAGATTATTTATAAATTGAATAGGAGAAGCATAAATATTGAATAACTCAAAGTAACAATTTGGTTTAATTTCCAGCTTTTTCTATTATGACGATTATTATGACCTATTGTAGAAAACAAAGCAAAATAATTATGAATAAAAGCATTTTTTGTTATTGCATTTATTTGTTATATTTGTAATGTTTTTTGTAATCATTAGGAATTTAAAATGTACCTTATCTCATGCCTAGTTGCGAAAACAAGTCATAGCTTCTCTGGCAGTATCCGAAATTATTCGGTTATTCGAAGATTCGGTTACGAGTAGAGCTCTATAACATCCCTGCTACAGTTAGTTGTAATCTTTGTTTATTCGTAAAGACTAATTCGTAAAGACTTTTACAAATTACAAATTGTTGCCTATAATTATTCCAACACTTACCCTGTACTTTTATGTATTGTAAACCTAAAATGTAATGGTGTATGGAATGTTGGCGACCTTAATAAATAAATAAATAAATAAATAAATACATTATACATGTCACGTTCATATGTAACATGATTGTGATTGCTGTATTCAAGTCTGTGTCGGTGCTTTCTGCATAGAGATTTGTTTAAAATGAAGTGTGATTTCAGTTGATTACTACCTACCTAAAAATAGTCATAGCTGTGTACAAAACACTCATTCAGGTTTAAATGTTATGCACAGTACAGGGTTGTGAGTTGACTCTCGACACATTGAGATTTTATATTTGTGTTGAATAAACAATCCCCGATTTGTTATTATGTTATTGCTTCCTCTACAAAAGCAGAATTTAGGCCGTAATTGATTTCAATCTTTATTTAGTTCGGTTTTTAATTTTTGATATACATAATAAGAAATTAGTAGAATAATGAATCAGTGAGGTAAAGATAATACTTATTTTATTTAATATTTTTGCAAACAAATTGTATTTTCATAATAATGTTCGATTATATCCTTTAAGTTTATTTATAAGAGATTTTATATTCTTTTTGATTTCAGAACTATCAAGAGCTTCTTATTAGAGCTCCTTATTAGATTACTTATTAGTAATCGAAGTCGAAACGATCAATTAATAACCATAGTGCAATAACATTTTCTCGAACTATTTATTTTCTCATCACGTTTTACGAAATAAAGTGCGACGTGTGTCCTTTCCTTAGCAGTTAGGACGTTGGCTACTTCATCACCAAATAAATCTACCAATTTGAAATTAATTCTTTTTTGCGCAGTAATGTCATTATAAGAGCCATACGTGTGTTGACTATTAAAATTAAAAGGCTGTGTTAGAGAAAAGCCTTACTTATTGGCAGATTGCGTGTGAAGGTTAAACCGATTAGGTTATTGACGTAAGAAATTATCAGCGTAGTAATATTATGTACGTAGTATCAATATTGTGTATGTTCACTTTACTTTATTAACATGACATGCTTGGAAGGGCACAGACACACGGTAAAATGTAGACCAAATTAAATCATATCATAATAATTTATATTTGTTTTAAAGTGACATAACATGCATATGACACTGTAACCTAGTTGGCAGCGACCTTGCTCGCGAAGCGAGGGGACCCGGGTTCCATTCCCGGCCGGACATTTATGTCACAGATAAATATTTGTACGCGAGTCCCCCTCCGCCTCCCCCTCCCTGCCCTTCCCCATCCCCATTGGTTTCGTAAATGTAAATTGTTGAAAAATATTTACCGGTCGTAAAAAAGCTGAAAAACAGGTATAATTGAATTTCAAAGATATTATTTGTTGAGTGCGTATAAAGGTTGGTGAAGCACTACTGCTTCAATTATTAAATTAGGTTTTTTGGTAAATTTTGCCGCTAATGCCGCTAGAATATACTCAAGTTGCTCAACTATAGCGTGCACCCGTCGATTACCTATATTGTGAAGTGCTTAAGTTTTTCATCTATGTACATGGTACACCTCGATTACCTATATTGTTGCTAGATGTTATGAAATACCAAAAATAGCAACGCATCACTTAACCTCACACCACGCCGGCCGGCTCGAGATCATCATCCAGCATCTGCTACGGATTCATACTAGGACGGAGCAGGGTGAGTGAGCCCAGTTACGCAATTTTTTGCCATTACTAATAGGTCTGATGAAATAATTTTAATTGTACGCAAGTACAGGGTAGTGTAGCTTTTTACATGCTACACGCCACAAAAATCATCTGAAAAAGTTATTAAAAGTAACTTAAATTCGAAAAATTGTACTGAAACATTTTTACTCGAGCACGTGATTGTAAAATAAATTTTGAAAGAATAATATTATTTTGAGATTCACTATATTTTTATTTATTTGAGAAAATCCAGCTCGTGATAGCTTCTTTCCATTTATTTAAAAAACTGCTATTTAAATAAAAATATCTTTAGAACAAAAATTAGGAAACTTTACCTTTTATTCAACTTCATTTTAATTAATTACAAAATAAAATATTGTCAAAAGCAACACAATATTACCTCGCCTCGCAACAAACAAAGCAACATACGTTTAAAATAAAGCTTAAGGTTGCAGTTCCAATTTTGTAGTGAAAAATTTCCAGTGAAAAGTAAAGAGAAAAACTGACAAAGAATTTTCTTTTTCCTTTCATTATGCAGCAAAAGAAAAGAGCCTTTTATTTGACGGTTCTTGTATTTACCCTGTAACGTTGAACGTGTCGAGTTGCAGACGAGAGTAAAACCTATTTTTAGATCATACTGCAACCAACTGTGAAAGCCTGGAGTAAGTCAGGTGCTTCAGCGTCGAATGTCAGCGGTTAAGAATACTTAGGCTATTAATGGTGACTGACACTACAACCAACAAGAAGATCTTCGTACTTGCAAAATATTATTGAATCTTAGCAGTAAAGGCAATGTAGACAAGTATTATAATTAAAGTACATTACGGTATCAACTATATCATTACTAGAAACAAGTGGTATACAGCCCAGTGATACCCTATATAGGAGACCTAGCAATATTGTCCACGATTCTTTAAACGATTATTTAAGTAATAGGATACAAAAGGTGAGTATAAATGATGAAAAGTCACCTGCTGTGATGGGTGTATCGCAAGGCTCGATCTTGGACCCTTTTATTTTCCTAGTGTATATAAATGATTTACTACATTATGTAAAAAACCATGCGAACATTGTGCTGTTTGCAGATGATATATCATTAATATTTAAGACTGATATAAATAAAAATAATTTTGACGATGTAAATAGTGCTCTATCGCATGTTTGTCATTGATTCACTATAAATAATTTACTTTTAAATGCAAAGAAAACCAAACGCTTAGGATTCATAATACCAAATGTAAAAAAGTCAATAAATCTCTTAAATTTAAGAATAAAACATTAATTATAGAGGAATCCAGTCTTTTAAGCGGTGACCTTGGATAGTAAACTTTAATGGGGCCCGCATGTAGTATCTTTCACAAATAAACTCGCTAGGGCTGCTTATGCTGTTAGAATAATAAGGCAGCACACTGAAGTCGACACTGCTAGGCATATTTATTTTGCATATTTCCATTTTATGTCTTATGGCATTTTACTGTGGGGCAAAGCAGCCGGTATAGAACCAATTTTTGTACTACAGAAAAGAGCTATTAGAGCTATTTATAAATTAAAATCAAGGGAGTCCTTGCGTGTCAAATTTAAATAAATAGGTATACTTACAGTAGCTTCCCATTATATCTGTATTTATAATAATTTAGTCTTTATACGGAGTAACTTAACAGCATATAAACAAAATTGTGACTTTTCAAATCAACAAACAAGAAGGATGCATCAATTTGTTACCTCTTCGTATCGTCTTTCTAAAGTGCAGCGTTTTTTATGGGGCTCGGTGTAACATTTCAAATAAAGTCCCAAAGCAAATACGTGACTTGCCAGTGGAATATTTTAAGAAACGTGTAAATAACCATAGAAATAACCAGCTAGGCAACCAGTTCGTCTCAGGTTAAAGAATAAATATTTTTGTAATAAATAAAAGTTTTATTTTTAAAAGATGTGCTGAGGAGTTTCTTTACGGCTTTTCTTCTCCTCCAGGACAAAGCACCTTTCCGAAAAGCGGGTAGATTAAAAAAATACGAGCATAAGTGTGTCAGTGTTACTCCAGAACGGAAGTCCAGGCTTTTGTCTATAATGTCAAGTGGTTTCACGTGATACGTGCCATATTGCATAAATCTGTCATTTTTGGTTATCAGATTTGGCAACTACGTCACTGCCACTATTGACCTCAGTGACAATCAACCTTATCGAATATCGAAACAATGTATTGTTATCGATTCCATCGAATATGTAAATACAGTATCGTGGATCGTGGATATAGTGTAGCATAGCGTGGGCAGTAGGTCTTTGCAAGCGTATTTTTAACAGTATCATTCACAGATATCGTTAATGTTTTATGCAATGACCTTATTCGACATTGACTGGAGATTCAAATTAAGTTCCGGGTTGCGACTTAGACTTAAAGTTTTGAAATTAACTTTGGATATTGAATAATTGAAAAAAAATTGCTTAGACATTTAAAATTATAATATTTTAGGACAATTTAAAATTCTATATAAATTATCAATATATCAGTATTACTAATGCCGTGTGTATAATAAAATTGTGGCATCCAAGAGAACTGCGGAGAAGGATCAAGGTGTATATTGTATAAGTTAATAGTAATAATATCTGTACTGAGTCTGTGCACTATTAATTAGTTAGGTATTTTAGTCGCCCAAAGGCTAAAGATTAGATTTCTATTTTATAACCCTGAAGGACAGAATCTTCTAGACCTGTATCATAGCATGAACTCGAGGCGTCCTTGTTTGACTCCCAGCGAGGCAGAAATTTTAATGATGAATTTGAATTTATTTTCTCGGTTTAGATGTGTGTGTTTTTGTCTTTATGATTCCCTGGTACCCACAACACAGGAAGACTTAATGTGAAGCTATGAGTGTGTACCGATATTAATTGTAATCTATACTAAATATTATAAAGCTGAAGAGTTTGTTTGGTTGAACGCGCTTTTCTCAGGAACTACTGGTTCGAATTGAAAAATAGTTTTTTGTGTTTGATAGTCCATTTATCGAGGAAGAATATATTCTATATAACATCATATATTTTTTATTATAGTAAGTACTTAGTTTTTTCCACAAATCAACGCGGGTGAAACAGCGGAGCACAGCTAGTTATTAAATAAATTTTATTTCTTTGTGCGTGCTTTTTAATTGATTTGAGTGTGAACGACTGTACTCGATAGTTCCTGGAAAACGATATAGCAACAATGCCCTAGCACTAGCTTGTAGACGAGTCAATAAAACAGTAAGCGTGTTACTAACAGGTTCACACGAGTTGTCGTTGGTAGAAAAGAGGGAATGGGTCGGATGCATTCCGAGGTCGCGGCTACGACCTCATCATTCAATATCCTTGTTTGCGACTGGTTTGATCTGACTAGAATTAACAATGCTCTGCTCTGGTTACAAATGGTACGTTCCCGCTAGTTCCGTTCTCAATTTATAGATTTCAGATGTCCGAATAGATGACTGACGATGTTTTACGTTTCACGTTTTGTTGAGTAAATTGACATCACTTGTGAAATTAATAGGAAAATGTTTTTTCTTCTACAGATGATTTGACGTCAATTACAATATCGTTTTTAAATAGATACTAGCGATCGGCCTCGTCTTCGCATGGTTAGTGGGTAGCATAATAAATTTCTGTAAGTTATAACACAAAAAAAAACAATAAACTCGATTGCGTAAACAAACTAACAAAGAAAAAAGTAAGACTGATAGTTTAGAATGTTGTTAAAAGTAATACTGAACAACTAAACCATAGAAGGTTTAACAGTTGGGACCCATTCTTCAACCAATCAAATCTTGTTTGTTTTTTCCCATCTTTCTGAATAGGAAAAATACATTACATTCACATATCAATTTTTATGTACAGATAACTAGATGCCAGAGACATATTTTTGTAATTAAAGAAGATTAAATACTTACATAAGAATTTTAAATACGTACCTACTTACAAGATTACTCGTACAAATCTAAAGAGAAAAACATTTTCTTTTTGCTAGCTAAAAGTGAGTTCTCTCTTGTATTTATAATTACATCCCTGCTGCTAATGTCATGAATTATACAACATTCTGAGTACGTGGCCTAGTCCATTAGAAGTTCTTTAACAAGTTTTCTTATTTAAGCAGATTTCATAAAACTTCTACGACTATGAGATTATTTAAATGTAACAGGGTTTGTTTAAATTCATTTAATAAATAAATCAATAATAATGGCAAAATAGTTATCAGAGTCCGGAATCATTATTAAATTTTGTAGGTATAACTATAAAAGTCAACCTCTCGACACAACACTCAATAGATCATTATTTTTACTTCTTTGAAATACACTTAACTAAACTTCTATTTATAACAGTTTTATTAGATTTAAGTGGAAATATGGAATGATATTTTATAAAAAGATCACAGATTGAGTTCATCCGAATGATCGATTGATGGAGAGTCAAGATGAAACTATTACGGCTCGATTGATATCGGCTTTGCGAAGTCTTAATTTAACTTCGTGTTTACGGCAAAATGTTGAAATGTGTGAAAATAGATTCCTATTTCGTTTTAAAATCTAAACCATGATGGTGTGAATAGATAGGATTTCTACATAGTCTTTTTTACTTCGAAAAAGGAGTAAAGCGTTATTGACCTAACTCAGCGTTTCTAAAATTGAATTACTGAGTATTTTGCCGCGTTCAGTTTTTATCCTTCATCTTTGACTATTTCTCTGTGCCGTGAAAATATTTCACTATAATCTATCGAAGCTTTCTAACATTGTAAGAATTTTCTGTTTGTTAATGTTTTTTTTGGTAGCTATTGACGAGCATAGTGTAGCAATAAAAAAATCAAATCTATGTATTTTTTTTGTGTTATTGTAAGCAATCCGCTTTGGCAAACGTAGTATCTTATGTTGTTTATCGCATGTTTACATACGGACTTATATAACCAGCGATAAATCATATTTAGTGGCTCTTTAATTGATCATCAATATTAATAAATAATTCTGATAATCAATTAATAAATCACCTGCGAAAGAGTGAGATTACGTAGAGTTTTACAAATTATTTATACAATTTGCATATCTTGCACATTTAGACTTAATATAATTTGCCATTTCCAAACATCCATTACAACCCTCAACCGTCCTACTGCTAAAGGTCGTAGCTCATCTACACGACACCGCTCCCACCCAACCAAAGTATGAGAATTCAAATATAGACTTAAAATCGTGCTCTGTAGGTGCACTTTACAGTAACAACAAAAATTAGCAGCCAGCGCGCGGAAAGCAAGCTTACCGCAACCTTGCCACTCAATAGTTGCATCTACAGAGCACGATTTAAAGTTTATATTTGAATTCTCATATTTTGGTTGGGTGTGAGCGGTGTCGTGTAGATAGATGAGCTACGACCTTAAGTTTCCCTCTCACAATGCGAGGAGTAAAGGTTCACCAAGCTGTCCAAGTGCCGTCCAACCTTCAGACACCTTTGAGATTATCCTACTAATACGAGTAATAGGTCTTTACCTATGAAATTGGAGATTTTATAAGCTGCATTTTCAGATTTATTTATCAGTGGATTGGCGCGCAATTCAAAATTCAAATAAATTTTATTCAAAAGCAGTGTTATTTTAATTTCAAATTCAGTCATTTGTTTTTAGATATTGTTTTGTTTTTATAAAATTGTGGTAGTTCTTGCCGTCATGGATAAACTGATATACAATTTTCGAATATGAGTTCCTACGAGGAAATACCGCTGCGCAAACAACACTAACACTACTTGCATAAACACGGTCCATTATTGGTTCAATAATATATTAAAATGTGAAAGTTTTTAGTAAGGCACATTCTCATATGGATGGTTGTTACTCTTTTAGGCAAAAACTCCTGAATAACATGATGTGGAATAAGATATAGGTACTTATTTTCCCTGAAAACTTGGGTTTTATGGGCGCTAGCTATCGACATGACATGATAATCTTAGAACAGGTTTGATTATATGCTCCTTCATCAATTGAAACAAATGATTTATAATACGTACAACTGAAAATTAAAGGTACGTGCCAGATTCGAATCCAGATCTCACTGCTTCATGAAATACAAAAAAAAATAAATTATTCCTGTCAATATTGATATTGGTGTTCCGCTAATCAGGCATTAGTAATGAAAACGGTGGAAAGTGATGCTAACATCAGAAGCGAAGATGCATTTGTCTGTTATATTGAACGCATGCCAGTGGAACTGGGAAAATAACAGACTCATGTTTTTGGCATAACGACAGATGGTGGCCTGAAAACGTCACGCTTATCTCTTATGATGAATAGATAAGAAACAAACATGTTTTCATATCATGGGCATTATTAAAGAGTGAGTTTTACTTGGGTTTGTTCATAAACGTAGACAGAGATTTGATGAATTGGGAATTTCTCTTTGTTTGTTGTTCGAAATGTCAGGAAACGCGAATTTTTTTTATATTCGCAATAAATCCGTTCAAAGTTATTTGATTCAATTTATAACAATCGCGAAAACCTAATAAATTATAAACTGTTTGTGGCCCCTATGAATCAAAGGTTGATTACCACTGGTCTAAACCCTAAAATATTTGAAATATACGTCATGAAGTTTAGTTTACTGCCTGTAATTTATTTGTCCCTATTGAAACTGATTATAGATATGAAGTTACATTTGCACATTTGCTTTGTTACATTTGCTGGCTAAGTAGGGCTGATATATTAGCAGAAGATATTAAAGCCTAGAATGGTCACGAATAACCCATAGTAAGTTTAATATTTATAATAATGTAATTTAGCTAAGTTATTGTATGATAACACAAAGTTATCGAAAAATAGTAGTCTTGTTGGTACTAACCACGCAGACAGACCATTTGGTTATTAACCAGTAACGATGATAAGGATTTGTAATAAATAACAGACTATTCACGCTTCATAAATAATAATAAAATAACTTTTATTTAATATTTGGCTCGAGCATCGCAAAACTAATTTAATTATGGAAACACATCAAGTGAACTAGTTATATTTGGGATAAATTATTCGAATGTTTGACACGGTAAGTTAGAGTTTTATATCTGCATCGAGGCAAGGTAGTTTATACAATAAGATTGAGGGAATCTTTAGACATTTACGAAGTCCCATGAAAGACAGTCATTCATACAATTTACATACCATCAAGCTATGTCTGTTTGCTGTGCATGTACAATAACATGTTACTATTAATAGAAAGAAGGACGATGCGTTCAGTACGTTTGCATAACAATTTTATTATTGATGTGACGCAGGAAATTATCTTCATAATTAGTACAAATTGAAGTATTAGTTATTCATAATTTTATTTGAGAAATTGTTAAGATTTAGATAAGAATTCTACTAATTCAATTTTCAAATGTTTGTAGCCTTCAACTACAGTTCTTGATAGCTCTTGATTCGCAACTTTTCTGTACCTAATCGTAAGATTACAGAAAAGTACTAAGTCCCACAGCTATGCTTAAAATTATATAGGTAAAAGCATATTCCACGAAAGTTGATTGCGTAGTTTTTAAGCCCTAATTGTAACTTAATTGTATGGTAGTGATAATTTTAAGTTTTCATATACAGGCTAACTGCATTCACCTTTTTAAATGTTATCTAAAAGAACTCAGATTTAATGTTAACTAAACAATTAAACGTAACATATTATATACCTAACTTATAATGGCATTTTAATACTTAAAAAAAACGTAAATATGATAGGTTAGTTACGTAACGGTTAAGTTAAAAGTGGTCGAGGTTAAGGTTAAAGGTAACAACGTTAAAACTGCACCCCTCAAATAAGCGGTTAATACATCCCTGGCGCGGTGCCAGAAGTTCAACCCTCGCTGGATTTCATGGTCATTGGCCAGTTTCTTTTTGGCATTCAGATGTATTTTATTGGACCGTTATTTACGTAGCTCGGATGTATAGATCGGATTCGAAGTTTGAATTTTACTTATTTATCCATTTTAACTGTTTTATTGATAAAACTTTAAAACAACTTTATATCGAGGTAAACGAAGTTTTATAGAAAAATCCGATAAGTGGCGCTGTATGGAATTCATTTATCAATGTATATCTTCTCTCAGATTAATTGTACTAAGTTTACTAGAGACAGTAGAGACCTGCTCTGCAGTTGAAATTTGACCGTAATTCAAGTTACCAAAGGGTTAGTTTACAGTGACACGCCATTAGATTTAAGTAAATCAAATTGTAACAGGTACATGTTACATAAAATATGTGATTTAGCTTAATGCGCTACTTTGTGTAATCTAACTTTGCCAAATCTGAGACTGCTACGTACCTACTTCAAGGGCCGTGTATTATTTTTCAAACAGTTTCCTTTCACTTAACAATATTTAGTATGTGTTTTATATTCCAGAATAACATCAATGTACCAGGCTCGGCTAATACATAATGATAAATTTGTAACATATAGGTATTATAGGTATTATGTGTAGTCATTAATTTTTGTTTCAGATTGTTTGAACTTGTTTGACAAGTAGCAAGATATTTTAGTGCTTTCCGTCACGAAGTCTGAACTCACACAGGAACATAAAACTTGAATCTAATTATGCTTAACCGCTCTCAACTTCACTGGCAGCAAAATAACTTTCAAGAGTTATATGGGAGAGCTTCCGTGCAGCAGAGGATACGTTAATTCTTTTGACCTTATTTTTTATGTCACTAATCCCTCCATCAATTCACAATGGAATGTAACCTCAACTATGAATGTCGCTTATCCTACTGCATATTGCAGTTTTGTTTTACCTAAACCTTTACCCAAAACACCGTAAATCATTGTTTACTAACAACTCGTTCCAACATCTGAGTACACAAAGATATATTTTAATAGGCAATCATGTAGTCTAGGCGAAAGCTATTTGCTAATAGCACGGATTCCCACTTAGGTTTTTATGGTTTAACGAAACATAAATGAGTAGATTTTATCACGGGCTATAGCAACGCCATAGCGTTTACTGCATAGGTCACATTCATATGACAATGGTCTTTGTATGTGACCTGAAGTTGACCTTGGTCGTCAGTGCACTCTGTATCAATGTTGAGTTTAGACAGCTGACTTCATACGATTATTATTATATTACGCAATTAACGTTATGAAGTCTGGTAATTTACAGTCACTTCGCTTTCTACGACGCAACTTCTTTCGACTTCTTTCTCGCGTCGAAGTATAATCCTTAATAACATATTCCCAAAGCAATTATTGCTCAGTTTACTTTCCATAAATAGTTAAGCAAACACATCCACGTTTCCCTGTGGCACCAATTATCATAGAACGAAGCAACTATGCCAAATTATAAGTTAATCCAAAACGCTTGAATGTTACATTCCCGTGGATACGAAGTAAAGGTCGATGCATACGTAACGTGTTTTTACCCTGGACGGGACGGGACGTGAAATTTTGGAAACATCGCTTCATAGAAAATGTAAACGATAGCGCATACGCTACATAGGCACGGACGAGACGGGAACGGGGCACGCACGTATATTTTACGCTCCGTCCACGTTACGTATGCAGTGACCTTAAGTTTCTAAACATGCCTTTGCCTGCAATGATGTTTAAAAAACTATAGATACGTCATACCCTTACAAATCAACCAAAAAATCTGTTCCGAAAAGAGCAACATAAAAACAAACATATTTTGTTTCACTACACCAATTACACTAAAATAATACACGAAGGCATTTTAATGTGGTATGTCAAATCTCAAGCACTTTTGACAACAAAAACGTGCGTATCGTCTTGTATTGACAGAGCGACTACGAGCAGATAGAGGTCAATTGACCGCTCTTACGATCTTCATCTTCGGCGCGCTAGTGACATATCTACCTCTTTTTTACTTATAATATCATTGTTTGCCTGTTAATTATTTTCCCCTTTTATATTATTTGAATGATCAGTATTTCTATAAGTCGGCGTACACAGCCCTACTACAAGTCATAATCAGCTGAAAGTATTTTTTACTCTTTATTTATTAAGCTGTCGTTTTCAAGGTATTTCCTTTAGTAATATGACATCAGAACTGGCTCATTTGCTATCTGTATTAATTACTAAGATCTTTTGAGATCAGATGGAAATGAATAGAATATATCTCTGGAGATGAGAAATGATTTCGCATCTGAATTAAAATTAATCCTCGGGTCGTATTATGCGTTTGAGCACTGTAAAACAACGGAAATAGAAATGATGCTTTTTTATGTGTCAGTGACAAAAAACTGTTAAAATATCAGTAAGTAGTTAAAGGAATTTATATCACGATTTCTTGCACAAAACTGTCAAGATTAATGATAAAATTTTGAAAAAAATTGAGCATAATGCAAATTTTGTCCCTCTTTCCAATCATATTAATACCTATCTAAAATTCAAAGTAAAAAGACTTATGTTTTTTTCCACTGAGGGTGCGAAATGTCATCGGTTTTTTTAGTTTGTGTATATCATTCATGATGAAATCTAAAAATCTACATTAGAATCTTGTTTAAAAACAAATAAACAGTTCTTTTCACTTTCAAAATGAATGCTCTAATATCCGCCTACGTAAAATTTTCAGAAACAGCACTAGGAAATTGGTTCATGGTATATTACATGAATGAAGGAAATGAAGGGCGAAATGTAAATAAAATGGAATAACTTATCATGATCCGATTCCGTTCGCTTTGGTTTTGGTGGTCGTGATATAATTTGGAGCACTGATATAGGATCTTCTCCTGTAATTATCAATGTAGCGTGCTGGTTTCAGTCTATAAAATAGGTATACATGCATGTATGCAGATAACATTTGAAGATTAACTATAATATTATTGTTATGTTTTTTACATCTCTAAAAGTTTGCATCAAGGAGAGGATCAAATGTCGGACGAAACGTCTTATTAAAATATTGAATGAAGAGGAATCAGTTTGGCTTGACATTAATTTCGCCTTTGAATTTTTGTTTCAAAAACTAAAATTTATTAAAACAACAAAAACGGGCGATAATTGGGTAAACTGTAAAGTGTTTTGTATAAAATAAATCATGAAAGAAAAGGTTTTATCTTATATCGGCAGTCTTTTTTATTTAAATAACTGACAAACGACCAACGACCTACCTAGTGGCAAGTGGTGGTCATCGGCCATGGGCAACAGTCAAATCTTACATATTACCAAAGCCTTGCTGGTCAAGATAGATAAGAGATGGAAGAAAGAACTGGCTCTTCAGCCTCCAATCGGGAGACAATGGTTGTGTAAAGTCTTCAGGAATTTATCTGCTCTATTACTATATTAATAATCATCTGCCTAATTGACTTTGTCATATAAAGAAAATTTCGGCTGCATTTTAGACTAATTGACTATTTTCTATCTATCAAATAGCATAAGAATCTTATGTCTGATGTCTATTAAACGTCTATTAGTAAAAAAGTTTTTATGTGAGATTGTATTAACGCTTATTATTTTATTCGTAATATAACAATTTCTCGAAGTCGTCTAAGCACACTCAGCGTACTAAAACGCAATTCGGTTAAATTAAAAAGGAAACTCGAAAAACTCGAAGCGAAACGCTAGCGTGGGGTCGTTTCAAACCAATTTTGTCTGCGAGATGCGATTAAGAGGAAAATTTTTATAAAAACGGCGAGGATAAAGCCTCCAAAGCGCTGCGTGAGGGCGACTAAGTGGGTCTCGAAACTGGGTCGAACGCGTCCAAACAGAACGAATGTTGATTGATAGCAGCGCCGATGGATGCGAAAAGGCCCTTTTAACAAACGGGTTACGGAAAACGTTGCATTTGTGTTAATTTATATTTCTGGAATATTGGTGAGATTTCTTCTATTGAATTAGTAATGTCATTATTATAATATATAATTTTGGGAAGACATTGCCTTCTACAACACAGTGCAAATTAAATAGAAGGCAGGGAATACAATCATGTATTAATATGATAATATTAATAAAATTAATACATGTTAATAATATGAAATGAAAGAAAATGCGGGATTAATTTTACGTTGGTAAATCTATACTAACTAATACTATAAAGCTGAAGAGTTTGTTTGGTTGAACGGGCTAATCTCTGGAACTACTGGTTCGAAAAAACATTTTTGTTTCATAGTCCATTTATCGAGGAAGTTTATAGGCAATAATATAACAACATATAATTTAGGAGTTACTTTTTCCACAAATTAACGCGGGCACAGCTAGTTACCTATATGTGATTTGCTTTGATATCCTATCTAGACAGTTGGCGCACGATGTAAGTGAATACTTCATTGAAGAAGTACGTGATACTTAAATGTAGCCGTAACAATAAAAAAAAACATAGGTGATGATGGTAAAATTATTCAAGTTAATAAGTAGTAATTAATGTAGAATACTTTCACTAACTCACAATGTTTAGCAAACGCTACTTTGATAGGTTTAGTTGTGTTTGTATGTCAAAAACACATCTCGTAATTTATTTGGTGTTACATAGCCCAATAAGTAATATATCCATTGTGATACCAGAAGAACTGAACGAGTGTACCTAAACATATTTACACTTTATTTATTTATTATTTATTTATTTACATGTTTATGTCACCTCTTAAAAAGAAGAAACAAAGGGCAAACTTAATGCCTAATGGCATTGTCCACCAGTCAACCCTGGGTGGATGTGGAAATAGCTGATGGCAAGTGTTAACATGAGATATAGATATACTACATAACAAGAATACATACAAATACACGGACATACATAAATACCAATAATAACATAAATATATAATAAATAATATATAAATATATAATATATAAATATTTAGGGAATACATATACATATATAAGTATAGGGAATTTTATCCCTATTACCCCCCTTATTCTTTATCCCTTTATCCTTTATTCTTTTGCACATAATTATTTATTTACTCTGTATTGTAAAAATAAAAATAGATTACTACTAAATGCCTGATGACCACTAACTACTAGTCAATCTTCGGCAATAGATGATGTGCTAAGAAATATTCGCAATTTTAGCGATAAGACTGCGCATTGCCGATATTTTCTCAAAAAGGTTTTGCTTGAATGTACAGTAAAAACTTTTTATATTGTATTGTATTTTGTATTATACTGAAATTAGGTATTATTTGTTCAATTAGGTATCAAATATTTGCTCTTTCTTTTTTAAATTTTATTTTTCGTTTGATATTTCTGTTGTCCAAATTTCGTCATTTAAAATACCATGATCTCTAGAATAATATGAATAAAGTAAAGGATAAAGAAAAAACATTTAAACTTCAAAAACATTTGCCTTTATTCCATAAAAACGGAATCAAATACGGCCAAACAATTTATGTAGATTGATAGCGTATGAATAAGAATAGGCCGTTTTATCGAATAGCTTTTTTATGATGGATATATGATTATTGGATAGCTTGAATAGACAATATGTAAAAATATATCAACAATATTTTTCATGTGTACCCACTTAGTACTGTGTACTTACCTAACAGAAAGTATATAAAATTGTAATTGTAATATACTTGACTATTGTACTTACTAATTGTAATAGTATAGACATCTAATATTATAACTATTTATAATAATTTATGTTGTTTTCTGTAACTTATATGGACCATCCATACCAAGCTTATAGAAAAAGATAAAAACTATATAAAAAGATTTCGATGAGCATGGTAAATTACAGTGTTAATTTAGAGGCGCTTAAAGGATGTATTTCCATCAAATAAGGATTAAGTCTATTACACCTGAGCTCAATGATGACTTATTCGTTTCGTAGCGCGTAAGCGTTATTTGTTAATTCAAATGAGCAAAATTATTCAGCAAAGGCAATGAAAAGGCAGCGAGATGCTACGTTTGTTCCGGAACTAGGTTAAATGTGCTCAAAGCGAACGGATGCGATTAATATCTTGACTCCAATAGATATGTAAATACATACCCTTTTATAAAATCATGAATGGAATGGGAAAAATGTAACCCGTATTCAATTTTAAATGGAACACGTAAGATTTAAAGCTTTTTAAGAGAGAGACGTCCACTACACTGGTCAAATGTGCATACGCTGAATTCACAGTCCTTTCAAAACATTATAGAGAACTTTATATTTATAAATTTTATATATGTATTTCCTCACGAACTGCTGCATTAATGTGATAGTTGTTGATGTATTTTTTAAAATTTGTTTGTAAAGTAACAAAAGGATTCACAGGGTCCTTGCAGGAAAATAATGTTCAATCCAGGTTAAATCCTAGGCTGTCAAGTAAATATCGTCTCATTTTTACAGCACGTAAGCATTAATAATGTATGGCTGACTGACTGTTATTTACATCATAAAAAATATATAGTCGAAACGTGACTACGGCTTAAAGTAACAGAATAGATAATATTACTTCGTAAAACTTATCTCTAATGAAATCTCGAAACAAAAACAATGTAAGTATTAAACACATTTTCGTTATGACGTAAAACGATGGAACTATCTTAGAAGATAAATATTTAGTTTGATTCATCACAAATTCAACGGCCGCCTAGCAAAGATGGAAGTAAAAATGTTTAATTTATTATACTTGGTATTTTTATACTGTATCTAATATATATGTATACTATAGTTATCACATATAATAAATCATCCATAAATTTATAATAAGAACTTGAAAAAACAAATAGAAATAACAATTTTGTTAGGTATAAAAACAAATATAATCTTACAAGGTTCCAGAATCAACTACAGTTTATAACGCAATCATTAGATGAAAAGTTAGACGTTAATGTTTCCATGTAAGTATTAAATGTATACATACAAATAGATCAATCGATATAAATATTATCATGATGATGCTATGCTAAGAATAACGGCATTGATTATACTCAACAGGTTTTCCTGTACGCGAGTGTACATAGACCTACCCTGCCTTTTATGGTATCGAACAGTGTGACGAAATAGTAAATCAAACATCGAAACAATACGTCTAGTACAATCGCGTCCAAAACTCAATGGCCGGAGGTTAGCGTGAGATGTTAATGATCCACGTATCGATGTCAAGGCGGTATCGTCGCGGTCACTATCATCGCCAAAACTGTCGATAGCGGTTATGTGAATTATGTGCGCGACTGTCAATAGGTGAGTGCGTAGCGTATTATATTAGCTGAACTTTATTGTCAGGGAGCTAAGGTTGATAATCAATTGAAGTCCGTATTGTTTTGAAAAGAAAAAAAGGGTGCGTGTACTTTTGTACGCGCGTGAGAAGTTATACTTCTTTGGCATGAAAAAAAAATCAAAAAACAATATTACAAAAACATTTTTCAAAATACAATATTCAAAAACAGCAATACTAAAAATAAAAATTAAATAATATTTTGAAATAATTTAATTTACGAATCTCTATAGTCAAACTATAGGTATGTGTTAAGCGCCATCTGTGATTAATTTTGTAGTATATTCTAATATTACTTTGCAAAAACAAATCAATTGTAAATCTTTTTTTTCTGTTTTTACAATTGTAAAAACACCATCTATGTTCTATTACGAGAACTATTATGATACCATGCTGTAAAACCAGTTTTTGTGGGGGGGAGGGAATGAAAGATTTTAATCAGTTCAGTTGAAGAATAATTTATTTTCCGACAGGCATTAAACTTTAATACAGATTAAGGAGAGAAAAAGAATGGGCTGCTAGTCCCAAAGACAAGTATCGATTACTATTTACTACAGTCCGTTCAGTTATTTTACCTCTGACAAGCTGTCATTACCTTCCCATTAGATTAGCATTACTTACTGTCAAGTGACGAGTGTTGCAAAAGTTCCCGATTTATCGGGAGATCTACTGATTTTGGTTATCGTCTCCCGATATCCCGTTTTAGCGACCGTTTCTCCCGATTTATTTCATTTTCTACCAATGTAATATAATATTGAAAATTAAAATAGAAAATAGTGTTATAAATACAAAAAACAAAAGAAATTGAGTCGCTCAATGAAAATACAGAAGAATTTTGGGCAAACGTAGGTACATATTATAGCATAAAACGTGGTCATGGCTCACGAAATCGTGTTCTAATATTTTTTCCAACTGAATCAATGATAGGTCATCACACACAAAAAAATTGAAAAATACAAAAATCCCGACTGCGTATAAAACATGTGCGACATATTGAGGATAAGTTTTGTAAAATGGATGGAAGCTTAGACGTGAAAATTGATAAATTTATTATAGGATTGAAAGACGAGTGTGATACGGAATCTGAGAGCAGTTTTGATGATTCATGTTCGTCCGATAGTGATTATTTATCATTAGGCGGGCGTTTGGATCATTCATATGCCAACCTAATTTAAAGCAATTCAATTTGTTGTAATTTTAATGTAGCTACCGAGAATGCGAACTGATTAGTTAGAAGACTGTAAAATAATACATTATTTTATTTGAACGTGTATCATTTTTACTATCGTTACTTTTGGATCAACCTAGTAAATAATATTTATATACATCAGAAGAAACATGAAATATTTCATGTTAGGGAATCGTACAAACTAAACATTACAACACACAGCTAAGGTTAACCAACTTAATAAATTTATAATGTAGTTTTTATAAGGAAGAATATAAACGCGTATAAACAAAATTTTGATATTAATAATCGCCAAACAAAAAGAATGTATCAATTAATTACGCCTTCGTTCCGCCTAAGTAAAGTGCAACGATCTTTCATAGGGCTTGGTGTATTTGGGCATTTCTATAATAAAATCCCAAAATTAATACGTGACTTGCCAATAGAATCTTTCAAAAAACGTGTAAAAACACAATTGTTAGGCAAGGGATATTATAGTGTAGACGAGTATTTAAATGACAAAGACGCATGGAAATGATTAGCTCTGCAACCAGTTCCACTCAGAATAGTAAACTTTTGTATGATAATATCTTTTTTGTAACATTTTTTTAAAAGATGTGTTGAGGAGTTTATTTAGGCTTTTCTTCTCCTCCATGACAAAGCACCTTCCGAAAAGCCAAAAAATGACGTGCATAAAGCGCGTCACATACGGCGAAGATACGATAATATTTTATGTTAAGATGCCTTGCTATAAAATATTATAGTATCTTAAGGTATCGCACACGGCTAAGATACGATAATATTTATATCCGCTCGAATAGCTCTGGGTCACACTGGGGTTATTTCCCCGCAATCTATAGGTATACAGGATAGTTTAATATTAATAATACGGCCTTACTATTAGATTTATTGGATAGCTCATCGGATGATGATTCTGACTTCGAATATGACTTAAAAATTTCTGCCGCACGTTGCCATTACCGAACAATTTGGGTAGAAATTAATCATATAAAGTTTAGGAAAGACCGCGGTGAGTTTAATCTTTACGAAGATTTTTCATCGAAAATGTTTCAAATATATTTTAAAAAGTCAAAGGAAAGTTTATAGTTTCCAATAGTTTCCAATATTTTGCGTACTAATAATAAAAACAAAAACATGAGAGGTGTCAAGGGACACCTGGATGGAACGAAGTTCCTTTCGATTTAAGTATTGTATTGTTGTACAGCGCCTGTTCAGACTTAAGATATTTAGTTTGGTTAGTTGCGGATAGATGGCGTTAGTAAATTAATTCTGAATCACGCTATCAACTTATACTTGTAACATACGTAAGTTCAAGGAAACTATTAAATTTTTTGAATTCGTTATGGATACTTAGTTTCATTTACTTTATATAGTTACGCAGTTTGTACAGCGCCATCTCTGTAAAACTAACTGAATCACTTCAAAACAAAAAAAGTGTCGTCATTCGCAAAATCAAAAAGTGTCGAAATTTTCCGTCTGGCCCCCTTTCACAACGCGCGATAAATAAGGAACTTCGTTCCAATAACAAAAACAGAGAGAATAGGTTTTTTTTATGAAAATATCCGGCAAACGAGCTGACGATCCACCTGATGGTAAGTGGCTATCGTCGCCCATGGGCATCAGCAACACCAAAGGCATCACTGATGCGTTGCCGGCCAGGAAAGAAAGAAAGAACTGGCTCTCAAGCCCCCAGCCGGAACACGACGAGTCGTTTGGCGGCTGACTCATGCTGGTGGTAGCTATCCAGGCGAACCCCTGGAGAAATTATAATAGTAATAATGGTATTAATAAACAATTAAAATCAATACTACCAATATAATCCCTCCGAGGGCCCTACCACCAGCGGGCCGGATTAAGTCGCCTCTTACGACACCCATCCGGCGCGAGATTGGGGTCAGTATTCTAAGCCGGAAACACCAACACGGCTAAGAAGAAGTAAAATTAATATATTTCATTCCATTTTACATCGAATATTGTGCACACTGTGTAAGGAGCTTACGATATATTTTGGATCTTAACATGGCATGTTACGATATATTAAGCATCTTAACATAAAATGTCCATATCGCTCGATATCTTAACATGCGTAATATGAAAATATTATCGTATCTTAGCCGTGTGTGATGGTTCATACAAAATGTATAGTGAGCGATATTTTATGTTAAGCTAAAATGTTATAGTATCTTCGCCATGTGTGACGCGCTTTAGTGTATCAATGATACCTATATGAATAAAATATTTTGACTTTGACTTTAATAGCTAGAGGTAAAATAACTGTGAACGGACTATAGACAAATCGACCCATAGACTCGATCAATCAGTACAGACTACATTGTCTTTCGTAATTTTTCAGCACAGAATAAAAAGAAAGATTTTAAGTGATGTTTTAATATTTCAATCTCCAAACAAAACAACAACTTTTCTACGCGAATTTAAAAATTATAAAAGTCCTGAAATCCAAATAAATAAAATGTACTATAATTTCGATAGACACGAAACTGGACAAAATCACAGACTGCAGATCACGGATAGAACGATATGGCGGCCATGGAACTAACGCGCCAAAGGAGAAACCCAGCTTACATAGAAACTCAGGCCCAGGTAAACAAGACTGGAAATTGGCTGTCAATTAGATCACTGCAAAAGGTTTAATTTCTCCAATTTTCACGGCTGCCAGCAATGGCCAACTAAGGAAATCCTAGAATGAATCACCTTAATTATAGGTTATGATTATGTCATACTCGTGTCACAGTGCTATTTAATATGTATGTTACACTTACTATAAACCAAACACCTACGAGTAATCATTACAAACGTAATAAAAAGTCAAAAATACTAACACATAAACTACGAGATTAATGGTTAAAACTAAGTTGGCGGGTGTCTATTATACTATCTACTACTTAAATGTTTTTTACCCAAAACGAATGTCATAAAAAGGTTGTATAATAAAAGCTATTGCATATTTCAAGAGATTTTATTAGTTATCATTTATATTAATATTTCGTCTAGTTGTGCAGGAGGCGCTATATTTCGTTGGTACCTTGCCCAATCAAGATACCATAACATACTCATTGTAAGTATGGCCACAGCAAACTACTGATCTTCTAAAGATGCATAGGTAGTACGTTATCCAGTGTTCAGGACTTATTCTGAACCTTTGTCAGTCACAAAACAGGCGATTAAGTAGTCCATATTCATATAGTATTGGTTTGCCAGAAATTGTACCTAGCGAAACTGCGAAAACACATTCACCAAAACACAAGTACGAAATCGAATACAACAGTAAATTAAAATAACTGTGTGCGTGTCGATGAGTTTCAATAGTAAATAGGACTCCAAATAGGTACGCTGAAAATATTTAATAGAAAAATACAAAAAACCACGCGTAGAAACATGAAAGATCGATGACAAATAGGTATGACAGTACAGTGGTGTTATTTATAAATACTATGGTTACCAAAATGACATTATTAGGGATTACATCATCTTTGTTGTCAATCGATTAATCGATGTCAAAATATTCGAAATGTAATTTAATAAAATTAGCGTAACGATTGAATGGTAATTCTAAATATATTACATAGTTTTAATATGTATGGAATACGAAAACATGTAAGAAATAAATTAGTATTTTAATTATAATTAACAAATAATACATAAAATATATTATTATATTCCATCAATCGATTATTATGAATCAATTCAATCGATTATAAAATCGTTTGTAATGAGGTAAATACTGTGAAAACTTTTTTGCATACAGAAAAATACAGAATTTAGCTAACTTCACGTTGTAGAATTTAGGTGTCGGTGTGCGCGCGCATCATAGAAATTCACTCTCATCATTTTTCACCATCGCGCCAAAAGAAGTATAACTTCAAAATAATGTAAATTTTCAAGGTCTTGTTATAAGTTTATGTAACACTTATGATAACTTAAGGTGTTAATGCTTTGTCCAAATTCAACAAAATTATTTGGTGATACTCCAAGACCGTGTTAACCATCAGTTTAGTAATACATATTTACGAATTACGTGAAAAGGAAAATGACTCGTTATGAATTAATTACAGGTACTTACGTAAATGACTAATTTACATTTCTGTTAAGAGAAATAATATTCATTCAAATTCACATTTCAAATGTTATTTATAGTTTTGAAATATACATCAAGTCGAAATAGGCCATCACACCTGTTACTAGTGACATGAAACAAATTGTTCGGAACATTGTAGTCGAGTACCAATATCTATCTATAATCAACATTAAGTTTTGCACATTTTTTGCATATTGTTTTGCACAACATTACGCCATGGGTCGTCTTAACTTATAACAGCCTTGTTAGAAAGGCAGGCACAGTTGATTTTTACGCATAGAAAATTGTAATACAATTAAAGGGATTTTTAATTTCATTTTTAATTAATCTCTGAATGCAATTTTATTTTACCATGCAGTGTGCAGAAGCGTGTTGATGTCACTATTCCAGTGCAGTCATTGAGAACAAACGAGGACAAGGTAATTCTAATAAAAAGGAAAACTGACAGGATCTCAATTTTTATTTTCATTCTTCTCTATATTTTACAAAGAAAAACAAGTAATTACAATTTACGTTCTGAATTCTAGGATATCAAATAGAATTCTCTTTCTATTCCACTTTCGTCTAAATGAAATTTCCTTCCTATTCTATCTCATTATAAACCTCAAAGATAGGAAACTTGGAGAGAAGTATTAATTAAAAGTTTTAAACTGAACATTTTGTATGTGTGTTGAACAGTTCGAATGTAACTGTCACTAAACTTACTGCTTTTAATTAACATATTTGTAAAAGAACGCGAAAAGAGATAATCTTGGTATGAATATGAAAACGAAATAAAAAGATGTAAAAAGGCTTTTTACAGTGCTGCATACGTTATAGTAATATGTAGATAGTATCTACTTAATAAACGCTAGCGGCGACTGATTGGCAGACAACACTCTGCCTGAACAATGGTATATAAAAGTGGTTATAAAAATTTGAGTTTCTGTTATAAAATTGTTGTAAAGTTGTAAACTGTATGGTGTGGGTTATCAACTAAAACGTATTTTCTGAAATTTATCCCTATTAGTAAAATGGCGAATGAAACTTGCAAGAATATAAAATTTTGTCTGATTAACTTGAACTTGGAATTTACTTTTCCTTATTGAACTACTAAAAAACTATAACGAACTTGTCTGAAAATTATTCTTATAGGGAATAAAGTCAAAGTTGCGAAGATTAAACTTAAATACTGAAGAGTATATTGAAGAGTGACCCGTGTGGTATCTTCTAACGTGTAGAGATAGAGATGTATACCAGGTGTAATCGTTAAGTGTGCACAGGCGATTATTCCGTAATTATTACAGATTTCAAAAAACTTTAAACTGATAACGAAAGCACTTTACCTAATGAGTAAAATGACAATAATAACTTATTAAAAATAAAACGAGAAATATCCAAAAAAATTACATTAAACACTCCCATACATTTAGTATGAGATAGTCATCTTCTCTTCTCTTATTTTCCTGTGTCCCCTAGATGGGGCAGAGGGCGTCCATAGTGCGCTGCCATCCCGTTCGGTCTTGAGCTTCTCGCTTAACTTCGCTCCAAGTCTTCCCTATTGCAATAGTATGAGATAGTAGAAAGGTTTTAATTTCCTTATTTTAAGTGGAATATTATCATTTTATAATTATGTATGATAATATGATATTTGATATGCCCCTCTTTTCTGTATTGGAATATGCCATTTTTCAGTCAGTTATGATTACTAACGCAAATTGAAAAAAACACAATAAATTGGCGGGAACGAGAACCCGCGATAAAGAATTTGAATTTAGAACGAACACCAAAGAGTATCTTTCTTTTTGTTTTTATTTAGTATGTTGCTTTTCAGGCAGTTCAAATCAATACGATATTGAAACAAGGTTTATTATTAATTTGCAGTGGTAAGATAATTAATCTACACGTGTATCTCCTTGAAATTCATCAATATCGTATCATACATAATTATAAAATGATAAGGGTAAAATGAGTAGTTACTATTCCACTTAAAATAAGGAAAGTAAAACCTTTCTACTATCTCATACTAAATGTATGGGAGTATTTAATGTAAATTTTTTGGATATTTCTCGTTTTATTTTTAATAAGTTATTATTGTCATTTTACTCATTAGGTAAAGTGCTTTCGTTATCAGTTTAATGTTTTTTGATATCTGTAATAGTTACGGAATAATCGCCTGTGCACACTTAACGATTACACCCGGTATATTTCTTTTCAATTTTAAAAATTCTTTCAGATCATACAATTATATTGCATTTAGTTTGACACTTTATAAAGTCTTGTCTTTATTATTGAGTGTATGGAATATACTTTTTGCACACAAATCTTACATTACGAAATTATAAATGTATCTTGATCGAGTCACTCTATTACGCCATAACTACAAGTAAATAACGATCTCCGCTCTTAGATCTAGCAACTGAGAGCTGAATTATTTAATTACAAAATACTCCACGTTACAATCCGGGGACTTCGTTTACGTCGGATGACTGCCGAGGTTAGTGGTTAGGCATCCCTCAGAACCATTCCACCGAGATACGAGATATATTGTTTAAGGAGTTCCCCCATAATGTAGACCTATGCATCCATAGCTATTATACACTTTGCGTAATGATAACATGAATAATAGTTACCTATCATGAATAACTGTGGCTCCTCATTAAATATATCGTTAAAGAAAATTTCATTATCACGGTGACGCCCATGACCTGAACCTTTCCGCCTCTAATTTTCTAGCTCTTGCTCTTCACTCTCTTTGCACATGTTTTATCTCCAACTTTTTCCCGTTCCAAGCTATCTGGCTTTGGAACTTTCTTCCCAAGGACATTAGAAAATTATACTGAAAATTCTCTTTAAAATAAACTTGACAAGTCCTAGTTAAGCTCGCTTGGAGAGGGTTCCGTACGTTGATTATTTATTTACCGTTATTTTTCAATATTTTTTTTTTTAGACCATTGACTTCTTATAGGTTTTCCTGTAATATTTAGGTAAATAACTATTCTCTGTATTACTTTCAAAATTCTAGCGTCAGCAGTTTCGGAGATAAGGGGGGAACGGTAAATTTTTGGCTTTAATTTTCATTCTTTCTTGAATAATTTTAAAAATATCCATTGTAGAACTAATATTTCGATACATTAAGATACTCGTAACAGTCATATTGGAAGCCTTTAGGCAGCTTGAAAACCTTCGATACTTGGGTTTGCCACTAACCTCTTAAAGCCAACATGAACTATATTCAAATCACTATGTAAAGATATCGGAATAATAAAGATAACAGTTAATTGAAAGTTGAAGGCCAAGTAAAGCATTAGTTAATGCAGTGGATGAGCGTGCCAAGTAAAGTGTGCTCAACATTCAGCCTGCCAAGTGCCTGTTTTATTGAAATTCTATTCACTAAACAAGTCATGGTTGCCATTTTTAGGTCACTGTTTTGATTTTTCAGTGCTCTTTTCTGTTCTACTTTCATGAATTCTATAAGATCTTTAGAGTTGAAAGAAGTGGTTCAGCTGATGTTTTTAAATGCGATACTTTTACTTGACTTGCTACTTGAAATTTGCTAAGGCTCATAATTTTACATAGCGCACCTATATGGTATCATATTAGGCATTATAAAGCTTAAGGGAATTGCTCATTATTACAAATAATAAGAACTTTTAATTAAGTTCAGGTTTTTAAAATTATAGTTTGGAGTAATCAATTTGGTATTTAATCTAGATCAAAATGACTTTTACTTTCTTTTACTTGTAGAATAGGGATGTTTACACTAACTGTAAATTAGTTTAAATTTATGTTTAAAGTATTCATGCTTCTTTAGTTGAAATCAATCACAATAAATTAAATATAAATTAATTTAAAATGTAAAAAATAGTTACTTACTGTTACTTACTTACGCCAATTTGAGCTTATGATGTCATTGTTCGTATTTTTCGTATTTTATATGCAAGTTCCACAAACTTCAATAGACCGCGCTGGTACGGAATATCGGTTAGTGACGTCAGGTGACGATTTTTGGTGGGTTTTGATAATGATTTTTATTTATCAATTTTTGTTTTTAAATTGAAGATTATTATTTTTATAGTATTTTTTCGTGAATATTAAGGTTATATCTATAAAATAAAACTGAATCCTATTAGTCAACATCTGTAGGTAACGTAAAATTGCAATACTTTGCTTTGTAAGCTTAGCGCAGCATTTACATTAAAGTAATCGCTATTTGTAATAATGTTTTGCATGCTTTCACTTTAAAGCTAAAATTTTTTGCTCTACAAAATATTATAGCATAATTTCTAAACACAGATTTTATTATGTTATTTTGCACGCAAATGTCAGTCACATTTCATTAGCAAGTAAGCAGGGCATTGGCTTTTTATTTTTTGTTGAATATCGTAATGTTTTATTTACATAATTTATTTTATTGCTACTAACACATTCTTAATTTTGCATATTTAATTTGTTGAGTTCGCGTATAATTAAAATTATAAGGACAAAGTAACGACCTCTGTGACTTCGTCAGTTAATTGATAAAACATTGGAATAACGAATTCCATATTATATCATCATCACCACGAAACAATTTACTGTCGGTCATCACTGTACCACATTATAATCAAACATGACCAAAACTACAGGGTACCCAAAAAACTACAAATATAATAATGTTATGCATTTCATATTTTTATTCTCACTTGTCACAGTTTTAACAGTTTATCGATATTCAATATTTGTAAGTGATGTTATGTGAAGAAGTAAGAAAAATTATATGCATGAAAAAATATATCATTATATTATATATTTGATTGATTGTAGATATTTAAGTCATAAAGTCTAGTAATTACAGTTTATTATATATCATGAAAAGTTTTGTATTACTATAAATAGATACATTTTTGGCAAACGAAAAAAGGAAAATATTTATCTCTTTTCATAACTTATCCAGTGACCACAGTGTGTAATAGCATCGTATATTAAAGTATGTTAAATTTCGAATTATTGAATTAGTGCTAACGAGTAAAAAAATTCTAGCCATATTTTAACCCCTTTAAAATAAGATTTACCACAAGCACATTTCTTTATAGCTCAGGTCACGTTCCCAACAAATGGGTTTATGCGATAAGAATCCAATAACTACTTTATTGCGCCACAAATACTATGCTTTTATAATCTGAAACATTTTGTAAACGGAAACTTTTTACCATGAATCTTGTTGAGTTGGTACCTACACACGGGTTTTAGTCCTGAAGACGTAGTTTTTGTGAACGCTCCTGTTTTAGGGTGATGCACGACTAACTCTTAAATATACGAGTTAAAAAATAACCTACATTATGTATCAATATTTTTATTATAATATTTATTCATTGATTGAAATAAAATGAAATAAAATAATCTTTTATTCATGTGTGTGTCACTGATACTCTTATTAGGTAACATCATTTTTTATTCTACCAGATTTGACAAGAAAACACACTTGAAATCCGAAGTTTCAGAACTTAGCAATTAATTTTACATAAGAGTTCCGTTCGCTTTAAATATGCACTCGGAAAAGGTTTTTACAGGATTCTTCTACATTACTTAATTACAGGAGTCTTATTCATTACTTTTTTTATTTACATAGTCAAGTTATGTACTTTACAAATTTTATCAGTGTGCCAAACTGAGAGCCAGTTTGTCGGCAGTACTTAATTGGTATTGGCAGTAATGAATGATGAAAAGAATGAAAATTTATTTTCCTTTTATCACTATTATTCTAAAGAAGAAAAGATAAAAGAATATGACATTTCAATTATTATAATTATGAGGGAGTACATTAATTATTAGAAATAGACAATGGCGACTAAAAACGTCAATTATAGTTATTATTTATCGAAAGAAATAAAACCGATGCTCTTCAGAAATAAACCTGATAGAAAGTAATTTTATCAATATAAAGTTTTTCTTTATCCTAAACTAGTTACATATATACCTAAGTAGTTAAATTGTATACTAAATTCAAATTAATTAGATTTAGTGTGAATATTTCTTAATTTTGAAATTTGTGAAGTATCTGCAACCGTATATCAATGTGTCGTACAACAATCTACATCTGTATATTTATTTGTAAATATATAGTCAACTAAATACATACGTCTGTCTGAATGAAACGCGATCTGAAATGGTGCCAGGCCGCATGCCACGATCGTAATATTAACAATGTTACCATCTGTAGGTCATGATCACACTATCAACGCACACCTGGTCATTGCGACCTTTTATTATATTAAATTTTCCCACAGAAACTGTCGTTAAAGATTTTTCGCGAACTCCACAAATATTACGAACAATATGTAAAACGCATACAGAACACATTTGCATAAGAGTAAAAGTGACGTACTGGCATCAACTGAACAACCTTGAAGTAATCGTTATCGCATTACTTATTCTAAGCGCTCACCGAAGATCGTGAAACCATGAAAGCAATTCGTTTTCCTCCTCCAAAGATTCGTGATACAGGATATTATTGTTTTTGGATGAAATTTGCACTTCAACACAAGCGTTCTGAGCGTAAACTTTAACGCAAACAGTCACGGCCTTGAACGCTAAACAGATCGTTCGAAAATACGCGTCGCGTGGAAATAGCCGCGATGAAAATACGAGCACGTGATGTTACGTACCTCGCGTACAGTCGTGCGGAGAAAATCGATGATGCTCGCCACTCGGCGTTCCGCGGCCGACTGAGCCACTGTCTGACTGTGTCAGCGGAACGCGCCCCACCCGAGCCTCCGCCCGCCTGACTATCACAGTTTGTTAAAAAAAATCACGAGAGCACTTAAAAAAATATGTAAGTGATCAGATCACTTTCGGTTAATTTTCAGGCGGTTGGTTGATGTTGGATAGGTACGAGTATGGTTGGAGCGGCGGCGTGACGCGCTTACGCTTCGGAGTGGGGCGCTGAACTGACGGAGCGACGGAGCGACGGAGCGAGCAGCCAGCGGGCCGTCGGCGCCCCCTCCCGCTCCGTGACGTCGATCAGCCCGCGATGGTGGAAATTAGCAGCTTCCCGAGCGAGGGTCGGCGGATGTAGGTCATGGGGACTGGGCTGCACTTGTCCACTCTAGCGCGATACTTGACAAGTTTAAGGACGTTACACCAAGAATAGGCGCATAGATTTACAATTCGTGTTCGGCTACGGTGTAGAGGTGTTACGTAGACGCTAAGAATGCGCTACGGAAGTCGCTACGAGGGCAAATGGCTCCCCTATCGTACAAACGCATCTTGTTATCTTGTTAAAGATGCGGATTTTCTTCGTTGCGTGTAATTTTAATCTACTTACGTTTAGTTGTGGGCTGGTATTTACATGTTGTACAACTTTTAAAGTTTTTACAATGTAATAAAACTATAACTCTGGTCTCTACATCAACAACAGTGTACAAAATATTATAACACCAAATGAATTAATCCATTTCGCATAAAAACATCATGTCATTTAATTACCAATAAACTTTTTCACTTGATGTAACTGGGACAGTGAAATTGTAATTTGAATTCTTAATAAATCTGCATTTGTGTACAAACTATATAAGTAATATGTAGTAGACAAATTATTCTTCATTGAAAAAACTCAGATTTTTAATACAGTATGAACGTGTCATATAAAATAAAGCTTAGGACACCCACATATTAGACTGAAAGGGATTACAATATTGAAGCCTTAAAGTACGGTACTTATATTTTTGGATTTACGAGGATAATCACAGGTTTAGTATAACGTTCTATAAGTCCCACTTGTCAACAGAATTTATAATCAACTTATGTAATAGAGCACAGTTATTTAAGGTATACCTTCAATAGCATCAACGATGAGTTTTCACCCAAGAGGTAAGCAGAGAACTCGTTTGTGACTCTTTTTCAACACTGCTATCGAAATCGGCGGGTTTCACATATATAAATATGTAATTGATACATAAATGTCTGTACCTAAGGAGAAGATATTAGCGAAAAATCATTATTAAGTGTATTTATTAACCCAATAGATCCAAGAACATTGAAGTATAATGTCATAGAACAGACATCTCGAACAAAATGTGTGTCCCGCCCGGAAGGTTCGATTTTCAAAATCGAACGAATCCATTGAAGATTGAAGCCATGTGGCGCCGATGCATTGGGACATACATGGTGTTCACGGTGTCGATCTATACGCTAGTAATAATACTTCAATGTCCAAGAACAATGATTTGTGTTTTATTTTAATTTGTACATTTTATTTGTTTGCTATGATATAAAAACATATTTTTGATGAGTTTATACTTCATGAATATTATGAAGCATTTGTCCTACACTCCGACAAAAACAATAACCTGTCACATATACCTATATCTGCCCCGAAATCTTACCCGGGACCCATTACTTTTCAAACCAACTTAGCAACAGTCGTCATTATAATCGTCGTATAGAATTGTTAGAAACTAATTTCCATAACTGAAGATCCGTGACTTCAACAACGAAGCGTTAATGAAATTGTAGTTGCTGGCGACAATCTTCTAGATTAAATTATATTCCTTTGCAGCCAACTTAGTGACGTCATCAATACAAAATAAAACTCAATAATGATTTACAAACTAATTTCCATATTACAAGTGACGTTGTAGCGTTGCCTCATGTAAATTGACGTCGTTAGGGTTTTAACTAGAGTTCTGTGACGTTAACGATGAGGCGTTAATGAAATTGCCGGTGCTGGCCACAATCTTCTAGATTGAATTAACATCGTTAGAAACTGTATGCCCATGAGCGGTATGTGAATTTTATTTATATTTTGTTTTGGTATTAACTTTCGAATGTAATAAGGTAACTTGATTGAACGTTGTACAATATTAGTTCTAAAGGTCAGAGTTTACTTAGTATTGGGGTATGTATTAGTTTTAATCACTTAACTTAAAAACAACACAATAAAATACATTATTTTAATATTATCCAATATAAAGCGTGTAACAGGGGTGGTGGATTAAGGGTGGCCCAGGGGTGGGGGCCCTCAATACCTATCAATTGAACCCCAGCTAATATTTGGAAATTAGTGTTTTTTTTTAAGAAATCAGATTCTTTGAGGAAACTTGAACTAGCCTAGACCTAACAAATTTTATGTTTTCCTCAAATTAGCTCAGTAGTATACCTTTTGTGTCATGTAACCGCTGTAAATCATTGGTTTATCAAAATCGAAATAATATTGAAAAAAATTGATTTTTTAGAAATTTAAAACTTAACATTAACTTTCAGGTGTAGATGTAGATATAGGTGTATTTCTGGTAATTTTTTCCACAAACTATTTAAAAAATTACAACAATTCATGGATTATTCTATAATCCCTGACAATTTCATTCTGTACACCCTGTATAAAAATCTCGTACGAAACGGCTCAACCGATTTTTATAAAAGTTTTTGGTAGATATGAGATTAGGTCGTAAAGTATATTTCATACCGCAAGATTGTTTAGATTCCCAGGGGATCGGGATTTACGCAGATGATGCTCTCACGCGAACGAAGTCACGGGCACAGCTAGTTATGTTATATTTATTGTAAATCCGCCCATAAGTGCGGTTAAAAATACCCACATAAGGGAGCAATTGGTATTAATATTAAGTATCATGATAATAACCTGCATTATAGCGGTCATGGGGTTCGAAGTTTTGTAGTATGAAATTTTCCAGTTTCCTCTTAGGACAGGGGTGAGAGTCATCATGGGATCATTATGGGTAATGGAATATGTAATAGCATTTGTAACAACTTGTTTACGATGGTTTGAAGTCATCTGTAATTTCATATGAATGAATAAATTAATACTATACAATTCAAATGCATGTCTAAAGAATGAGGCTTACTTAATTACTTAAGACTTAATCATTGAAATGTTCCGACTAAAAATATATATTATATTTACAAAACATCGACAGTACTACTATTATAATATATCTTCTTTGACTTTCTTGTACTTTGTAAGACTTTATGACAAATACCCAGAGATTTTCTTGTTGTTTGTATAAAAGATCATAATGATTTTATTCCCTTGTTTTGTATTCTTTTCTTTGATGTAATAATTGATTTAAATACTAAAATGGCAAAATGTACAAACAACATCTTAGTTGAATTGTTTCAAGAACCAATTAATTGTTTACAAAATCTTAAGTCGTAGATAACTATTAGAGCTTCATTCAACAAAGTAATAAAATAAGTTAGTTGTGTCATAAAATAAAGTAACTAATTCTTAAAGGTATTAGATTTGTCTGCATCCAGTCATAGATTGTAATTTTACAAAGTTCACAACTAATTCCATAAAACATTTTTCATTAACTTAATTCATCACATATGTTTTAAAAACTTGGATCTTATGATGTTTAAGGTACCTTGTACACTTTACTGTTGCCTGCAGTAAGAGGTTTCAGATAATTTTAAACATAAAACAGCTTCTTTTAGCCGTATTGGGGCGGCTTAGAATACTAACCCCAATCCCATGCCGGATGGGTGTCGTAAGAGGCGACTAAATCCGGCCCGCTGGTGGTAGGGCCCCTCGAGGGATTGTATTGGTAATATTGATTTAATTGTTAATATTTTCACAAAAAAACAATATAAGTTATACAAGGCTTCTGAAGTGTTTTGTTCATTTCATTCGTAATGAAAACGATAAAGATAAAACATATTATTAAAATGTGCAATAGCTAAAATAGGTTTATTAACCGACTATGAATAAGGCCGTTAGGTTTTAATATTAACTTATAATGAATTCCTGCTTATTCCCACTCAACGATTTTTCTAAATGACAGCTATTCAAATGTATAAAATTACATTACAGTAGTCACTCCCACAAAGTTCTCATTTAAAGTATTGAACAATTAGATTATAATTTAAACGAAAACAAGTGAAAGACATTCACATACAATATTCACTGCAATTGACTATAGCGCCATCTGTCTGGTTTCAGTAATCAGTCAATTAGAAGTTAGAGGATAAATAATTCCAAGTATAAAGTAAAAAAAAATATCGTAGCGGACGTGTGTATAATAATTGATTATGATTATGATTACAATAATCATCCCGCATAGTCGGCAACTACCCTTATGAATGAAGTTGGACTGCATTATCACCTACGGAGTTGTCACATGAGCTTAATTTAGAAGTTTTGCCCGAGCTGTGCGGGTTCAATCTCCGTTTAGTGATTTTTGTTGCGCTGTATTGACTGCTATCCGCTGAAATATTGTGATGTCTGAGTGCTTCTTATGACTAACACATGGGTACTTTTATCCATTTGCCTTAAGATGTATATTTACTCTTACAGACCATCCACAAAAAACATCCAAAAATGTATTAAATAAGTCCTGAATTATTTATAATATTTTTATTATGATTATCATATTTCTCTTTTTCTGTAGACTGAAGGGCGGACGAAAAAGTAGACGTTCATGTGATGGTCGCCTGTGGACATGAGCGACAGTAGAGTAAGCAGCCATTAGTCTATCAAGCTTACTAACTGGGTTCTCTGGTAAAATAGTCAATTGAGAAGTTGCGACTGAGTAGGTAGGTATATCAGATTTGGCAGTGGCTTTTATGGCGTTGTGCTTCCAAGTTTTACTGTCCAGTTTTTACCATGATTTTACTATCTCTTATTGTCACTAGCCATTCAACGTAACAAGCCCCTAATAGGTAGTTTTACTTTTTACAGACTTTTTATGATCACATTTGGAATATACTGTACACAAAAGTGCATACAATATTTGCATAAAATCTGTACTAAAATATGCATTCATAAAAATATTCCATCAAGTATTAATTTATTCTTCATGTTTACGAAAAGACGTTTCATCGTTCCTAAAACGAACTCATACTAATTTCCTGATATATTTACGTTACTACCACAATGTAGAACACAATTATACAGAACTAAATCATTATGTACAATTTCAACTCTTAGGATAAGAGGGAGAAGGTCTAATGCCCCAACTTAGAGTCACTAACTTAACTTTAATTGCTCCCTAGTAAAGAATCACCATACAAATACTGTACTAAGCAGCGATTTAAGTAACCGTTAGTGACTCTGAGTTGGGGCGTAAGCCTGTCAGATTTGACCCACACAAACAGGTTAAGCTAAATAAAACGTTTTAAATACGTTGAGTATGTACGCCCAGTTTGTATATTGTATACTACTACATGTTATTTTATTATTAGATTAACGTGCAACCGCGTTATACGGAAAAATACGTAGTAATACCGTTACGTCTTCTATAAACAAATACACGCGTATGATAATGGTAGACCTTGTACGAGGTCGAACAATCTATTCAGAGGTAGATGTAGCTGGCAGTTTGACTTGATGCGGCATCCAGTTTGCATGAGACATAATATGGCCAGATAGCCATACCGTGGCCATACACCCAGTCCTGGATTTGTCAATAGGCCGTATAGGCCGCGGCCTAGGAGTGGCAGCGTCCTAGGGGCGGCAGATTTAAGAAGGTGATGTAGTATAGATGATTTTGCTATTAAAAAGAGTCGCAAAAAATGTAATTTTTGTTTTTTCACGCACTTTCTTAGTGACTAATTCAGTGCCTTCCTTACTATGAATGGAAAATTATTATTTTAGAAAGGTACATGGGGCGGAAGAAATTAATTGGCCTACACTCATAAAAATGGTATAAATCCGGCACTGCATAGCTACACCGTTAAGTTTACTGGATGCCGCGTCAAGTTCGCTGCAAACTTGACTAGTATACTTGATTACTTAATAGTGTATGGCCAGCATAATACTGTCGATAATATACTGTATTTGGTAAAGATTTTGCAGAGTGAAGGTCCTGGGTTTCGATTCCTGAACGAGATAGATATTTACATGACTTACTAGCCCTTTGCCCGCGGCATTGTCCGCGTTTTTAGGATGATAAATACCTATCCTACATTAGTTTTTGGGTCATGGTTGTACGTGATATGTATTTAACATATGGTGTAAGGCTAGGGTACTCATGAATATTAAAAGTACTACAAAGTAAATAGGTAAGTGGGAGGGTCATTACCCATAATCTGAAATCGATACCTACAAATTCTACATTTTATGTAAATCTGATTTTATTATTTTCAAGAATGTTCTAGTAGGTACGTATTGTATCTAGAGATAACGGTTGAGATAACTGAAGATTGTATTGGTTATCTTGTAAGTAAATCTCAAAAACATCTGGTTCATGGTGGAATTTTTTGTCACTTTGTAGTTTAAAATTATAAAATTAACTTATATTTATTTATTTATTTATTTTACTCTTTATTGTTAACCTAAAAACTAGATAACAATGGGCGGACTTAATGCCTAATATGGCATTCTCCACCAGTCAACCCTGGGTGATAATTAAAATTTGCGGTAGGTGCTAAAAGAAATATATAAATACATACTTTTATAAATACAATACATACAAATTTACATACATACAATTAAATATAATATATATATCTATATACATACATATGTAATACATATAATATATAATACAATAGTTTACATACTTTATTATGGCAAATTAGTCTAATAGCGAGTGATAATGTTCGCGGACTAGATTCTTAAATTTCCATAGGGTCGAGGCCTTTCTGATATTTACGGGAAGGGCATTCCAAAGCAGTATCGCCTGAATCGTAAAGGAATAGTAGAAAAAACCAGTAGAAATTGGTGGAATATAAAGCGATAAATTTGATGAAGAACGGAGTATAGAACGGAGTAGTATATATTGTTTCTAAGCACCTAGTAACTTAATCTTGATCTAGGAAACATTGTCGAAAACTAAATTTATCATATTATGTATCTTTTCTTTCTTTTACCCCTTTTTGCCCCAAAATCATTGAATCTTTTTGTGCCATGGTGAATTCTACTATTAAGATGTGAATGTGTAAGTGCTTATTAAAAACGTTTCATTTAGATTCCTTCACGTATAAATTCACTATGACCGATTCAAATCGTGTTCTTCAGATATTTTAGGATGGCAATTTACCAATACCACGCGTGGTCGATACGTTAAACACGATAAGAATCGGTAACGATACTAGGTATTCAAAATACGACTAGATTTTGAAGATGAAATCTTTAACTTAACACTTGTGGTTGCGCGGGCAATATTCAGAATATGTTTTAATAGTTATGCCATTATATCGACCTCCGCGGCGCTACCACTGGCCGGTGAAAGCCTTCAAAGGAAAAAGAAAAAGAAATGTCAAGATTGAGAAGATTTTAAAAATTTTGTCGTTGTATCGATATAACCGCTTCTAGTTTTTCGCCGCTTCCTGCATATTTTATATATTCAACCGCTGTTATCAAATAACAAATCCTTTGGATTGCAATTAAATACCGCCGCGCGGCTGGATTCAAGATCTTCAGCTTCGTGTGAGACTGGTGAGTCGTTTGATGTGCATCTATTGTAATTTATTTTGTTTATTGCTCCGCACCAACGCTCCGCAGCCTTCAGATTTGACTTGGCTAGTCTCATCCCCGTTCCTTTGGAGGAGCTATTTACACGCTCCTCCACATTTATTTTTGGTCCTTCGAGCCGGATTATTGAATCAGTACATAGTTTTATTATATTTTCCCGCATTCATTAGATATTTTGGTAATTTCTTAGCTTTGGTAGGTTTGCTTTCTCCATTCATAATGGAGACTCATAAAATAAAATTACTTCAAGCTAAAGCTGAGATAATTTTCCAAAGGGTCACTAAATTATGTGATCAATCTAAAAAAGTAGTTGTTACTGCAGATACGCGATTAACAGAAAACTTCATGGCAGAATCTGAAATGATCGATGAAGTGCGCCATGAATTTATGTCTATTATTGACAGTATAAACGATTTAAATTTGGTTTTAAATCCCGAAGCTGAGCCTGATTTTAAAGGTTTAATTTCGTTTGACGACGCATATACTCGTGTAAAACGTGTCCGCAACAATGTAAATTCCGCTAAACAAGTCAGTTCTACAGTTACCCTCACGCCATCACAACCAGAGAATAACGTTGTTAAATTACCGCCTATTGTTATTCCTTCTTTCGATGGTAAGCCTGAGAATTGGCCAATGTTCTATGAGTCGTTTAAGGCTAATATTCACAACAACCAGCAGCTGTCTGACTCGCAGCGTGTGCAATATCTGATAGGTAGACTGACGCATGGTGCGCAGCAAATGGTTGCCGGTATCGTACCAACTGGTGAAACTTATCACATCATTTGGAACAGTATAGTGAAGAAATTCCAAGACAAACGGTCATTAGGTACTTTCTATTTGAATAATATATTGGAATTGAAGAATTGCACGCAGACAGTTAACAGTTTAAGTAGTTTTATTGAAAAATACTCCGCTTCGATATCCGCTTTAAAACAATTAGATATTTCTGATTTAACAGATTTCATTCTATTTAATTTAGCCATAAAAAAGTTAGATTTACAAACAGTGCAGTCTTTTGAGTTGTCTGTTCGCTCTTCGGAAATACCTACCTCCGAAGAACTTGTGTCATTTGTTCAAGATCAAGTAAAAATATTAGAACGATCAAGTAACTGTAATAGCTTATTTCAAACTCATCACAAATCTCAAAAGTCAGATTCTAATACTCGTAAATCTCGGACTTTCACTATTCAACAAAATACTCAATCTTCTAAAACCGCTCCTTGTGTCATGTGTAATAGTACCGAACATTTACTTTTTAATTGTATCAAGTTTAAAAATCTAGATTCTCCTAAAGAGCGTTATGAGTTCGTAAAATCAAAGAATTGTTGTATTAATTGTTTAAGCTCATCGCATTCAGTTTCGAATTGCAATTCGCGTAATGTCTGCCATTATTGTCAAAAGAGACATCACTCACTTTTACATTTTAATAATTTACAAGGAAGTTCAAATACTTCATCGGTACAATTACACGCATGCTCTCACAAAGTCGTTGATAAGGAGAAGACGACCTCTTCGAATGCTGAACCGTATGTTCATTGTGATATGGTCGCTAATTCAATGAAACCTGCTCCAGTGCATTCGTTCGCTACGAATGACAGTTTATCGCCCGCTACTATGGTATCACTTGATAATAGTAAATCTCAAACAACCATACTTTTGTCGACTGCGCAAGTTTATGCACGTAATAAAAATAATGAAAGGAACGTCATTCGTCTGTTACTGGACAATGGCTCACAAAATAATTTAATTACATTAGATTGTTGTAATTTACTCAACTTATCTGTAATTCCGCTTTATAATTCTTCTCTTAAGGGCGTAGGTTTATCGTCTCGTCCTATTCATGGTTATGTTGATTTGACAATTGAGTCGCGCGTTTCGCCGCAAAAATATAATATTCACGCGTTAGTTGTTGATAACATAACAGACAAATTGCCAGCATTTGAGATTGATGCTCGTAACTTTGAATATTATAATAGGGTACTTCTAGCTGACCTTACATGGAATATCCCTGGTAACATTGACATGGTTATTGGTGCCCAATTATTCCCCTATATTTATTTGGGTAAACAATATAAACCGAATAGTTCAATTTCACTTCCGCCCGCTTTTTCGACCACTTTTGGTTACATTTTAATGGGAGATTTTCCTTCGTCGTTTGTTGATAATGATAATAATCAACCCGCTTCTTTTACCGCGATCACACTGAGTGATCTGGAGTATTGTCTCCATAAATTCTGGGAATTGGAGGAAATTCCTAATAAACGATTTCTTTCACCTGATGAAACGGAATGTGAAAATTTGTTCACGACTTCTGTTGTTCGCGACAGTGATTGGCGATACTGTGTAGCCCTTCCTTTTAGTCGCAATCCCGCTGACCTCGGTAGTTCCCGCGCAGTGGCACACCGCCGTTTTCTTGCGTTGGAACGTAAGTTTAAACAAAATACCACTTTACGCAATGATTATAACCAAGTCATCACCGACTATTTAAATAATGGTTACTTATCTGAAGTACTTTCTGCAGATAGTGATGATGGTTACTATATCCCGCACCACGCCGTCATACGGCAAGATAAAGCAACGACTAAGTTGCGAGTTGTGTTAGACGCAAGTGCCAAAACTCACACAGGGTTGTCACTTAATGATATTTTACATTCAGGGCCTAACCTACAAGCTGATCTCTTCTTACTTTTATTAGATTTTCGTTTATTTCCAGTTGCATTAACCGCAGATATTAATCAGATGTACTTGCAAATAGCAGTTCCAGAATCACATCGTAAATATTTAAAAATATTATTTCGTTTTTCTGAAAGTGAAAAATTACGCACTTTTCAATTTAACCGCGTTCCCTTTGGTCTGAAGTCCAGTCCATTTGTAGCAATGCGTACTGTACGCCAGTTAGCATCAGATGAAGGTTCTAATTTTCCTGATGCAGCTTCTGTCATCCAGTCGAATTGTTTATATATGGACGATTTGGTTACGTCAGTGTCTGATAAGGACAGCGCTGAAAGTTTAGCCAATGAGTTAATTTCTTTGTTTAAAAGCGGCTGTTTTAATCTGGTTAAATGGGCCAGCAATTCTTCCGAATTTTTTGATTGCTTGCCACGTTCACACCACGCTCCAGTTAATTTATCTGGTGATTCTAGTAGCAACCTGAAGATATTAGGTCTAATTTGGTTTCCAGACGAAGACGTATTTCAGTTGTTTACTTCTTGTAGTGACAATAAATGTACAAAACGCATTATACTTTCCTTTGTCGCTCGCTTTTTTGACGTTCTGGGTCTGGTATCTCCAGTTATAGTATACGCGAAATTGCTTATCAAAAATCTGTGGATTAGTAAAGTGGATTGGGATGATACGCCTCCAGAGGACATAATTAGATCTTTTTCATTGCTCGTCAAGGAATTACCATTGTTATCGGAAATAAAAATACCGCGCCATCTTGGTTTTTTTTAATAACTGTAGGGTGAATATAGTTGCATTTTGTGATGCAAGCCTCAAGGCCTATGGTTGTGTGATTTATTTACATATAACTGACGAGGCCGGAAATATCATTGTGAGACTCTTGTGTTCCAAGTCTAAAGTTTCTCCTGTTCGAATTACTACGCTTGCTCGATTAGAGTTATGCGCCGCTGTTTTAATGTCCCGCTTAGTAAAAATTGTTATTAATACTTATAGTAACCGCATTAATATCTCAGGTGTTTATACCTTTTCAGATTCAACTATAGCTTTTTCCTGGATACATTCTTCACCACATAAGTGGTCTATTTTCGTGAGTAATCGGATTGCTCAGTTCCAGGAAAATCTAGATCCTCGAAATGCTTATCATGTCGCAGGATCTGATAATCCCAGCGACTGCGTATCAAGGGGTCTTTTACCCTCGCAGTTGGTAAACCATCATCTTTGGTGGAACGGACCTTCGTGGATGAGTTATCCTGTGGTTAGGTGGCCTATACATTCCTTTTTGTCTGATGACAATTGTGAACAGTTACCAGAATTTAAGGTGACTTTTAAAACACATGTAAGTTCCGCAGTAAAAAATAAGCCGCCCTTTTTATATGATTGTTTTAACCGCGTTTCATCATGGAATAAATTGCTTCGGATTATAGTGTACGTTTCATGCTTCACTAAAAAACTGTTTGACGTTCTAGTACAGTCATATTGGAAAAGGTGGAGGGCTGAATATTTGCAAACGCTACAAGTCAGGCAGAAATGGTGTACTCCTGACAATCCAGTTCGTGTTGGAACTGTAGTTCTAATTGACCAAGATGACATACCACCTTTACGTTGGCCATTGGGTATCATCCAGCAAGTTTATCCTGGTAGTGATGGTGTAGTTAGAGTCGCGTTAATTAAAACACAAAGTGGCACGTTTAAGCGACCTGTTGTTAAACTTTATCCCATACCTACACAATAACTAATTATAATTTTCTTTCATAATTTTTATTACTTTATTATAATCTAATTTTCCTTTAAGATTAAAATTAGGATTTCAAGGATCATATACGTCCCTTGATCTTACACCGCAAGGCTTAATTTAAAATTTCGTTTATTTTGTTTTTTCTTTTGAAAGTTCTTCGAACTTCCAAAGCCGGGGAGTATGGTTGCGCGGGCAATATTCAGAATATGTTTTAATAGTTATGCCATTATATCGACCTCCGCGGCGCTACCACTGGCCGGTGAAAGCCTTCAAAGGAAAAAGAAAAAGAAATGTCAAGATTGAGAAGATTTTAAAAATTTTGTCGTTGTATCGATATAACCGCTTCTAGTTTTTCGCCGCTTCCTGCATATTTTATATATTCAACCGCTGTTATCAAATAACAAATCCTTTGGATTGCAATTAAATACCGCCGCGCGGCTGGATTCAAGATCTTCAGCTTCGTGTGAGACTGGTGAGTCGTTTGATGTGCATCTATTGTAATTTATTTTGTTTATTGCTCCGCACCAACGCTCCGCAGCCTTCAGATTTGACTTGGCTAGTCTCATCCCCGTTCCTTTGGAGGAGCTATTTACACGCTCCTCCAACTTGAATGCATTAACTGTTTCTACAATCACATACCGATCACATACTTAACGATAAAATGATAATGGTAGTTCCAATTCTTTGAATATTACCTCTCTCTACTACAGAACATATTATTTACGCGTAGTTTAACAAATAGCAATGATACGAATGCATATTCCATTCTGTCTGAATAGTGTTGTTGTCAGTGTCAGTAAATTCATCACATCGGATACGACTGTGAAATTAATATATTATACCTACGTCAAATAAATAAATACACATAAAATAATATAAATAATTGTAATATCGGACATACTTTTTCATTTTATACTGCATCCCGAATTCTGCTGTATTTAATTTTATAAATTTTACTATTCGCATTTGCAATAAATACAATAAAATAAATAATTTTACAATAAAAGAAAATCTAGATATTGCCATAATCGTTTTTTCGAACATCTTCTTTCATGAAATGACACCCGTCAGTTCATAACAACTGACATCATTGTAATCCGGTGAAATTAAGTGCACAGAAAATCTCTTTCAGAAGCAAAGTTGTTTTTTAACAATCTTGCAAGTGGTCAATTTATACCCCCAAAGGTCATACGAAATGGCATCATCATTCTGGGTAGGTACTCATGCCAATAACAGCAATGTAGTTGCTTGTTAATAAAGGAATTGATTTTTTATATAATTTACTAATTTTCTTATGCGGCTATAGCTCTGAAAGAGTGGTTTCACAAAACGAAATTATAAACAAAGTTATAGATATCTCATACATACCAGGAGAGCACAACCGTCATTAAAAAACAAACATCCTCAAAAACTTTCACATTTCAAACATTTATAGCAGTAGGTTTATAAAGATAACTAGGTTTTCGCGTGGGGCGCGCGCTGCTAAAGCAGCGCGCGTGCCTTTCTATTTCGCAAAAGGCAAAATAAATAAATGTTTTTTTTTCAAAATTGTCATCGGTCTTGGAAATTTATTTTTCGATTCAGGGGTCTGTTTGCGAAATGTTTGGTTTCAAACTACTACTTTTGGTTTGTCAATTTTTTTGGTATGATTAACAGAATATGAGAGGTAGAGGGTGAGGGAGGGGGTGAGGGAGAGGGAGAGGGAGAGGGAAAGGGAAAGGGAGAGCTAGACGTAGAGAGAGTGGGCGGGAGAGAGAGTGGGCGGGAGAGGGAGAGGGAAAGGGGGAGGAAGAGGAAGGAGGAGAGGGAGAGAGAAGAGGGGGAGACGGAGAGGTAGCCGGAGAGGGAGGGCAAGGGGGAGGTAGAGGGGAAGGAAAGCGATGGAGAGGGAGAAGGAGAAATTGATAGGTGGTACAAAGTTTGCCGGGTCAGCTAGTTGATAACTTATAATAACCCTTAAGACTATTAAACGCCTCATACATCGTATTGACATTCAATGGACAAACAATCTGAAATATTCGACACAAAATACATTTGTATGAAAATTAATATTTTTATATGGCAACACTGCAACATTTTTCCTCCGATGTGTACGATCAATAAGTACCAACAAACCCCTGATACATCGTAGTGACATAAAATTGATGAAATAGCCTAAAATATCACAAAAAAAAAGGAAATTTGTATGAAAAATATATTTTTTGTATGGTAACACTAAAATATTTTTGACCATCATTTACAAACTATTGTTGCCTACAATCGCCCCATACATTATAAGGACATCAAATGAAGACAACAGCCTCAAATATTCTGAATTCTGCCGCCCCTAGGACGCTGCCGCCCCTAAGCTGCGGCCTATACGGCCTATTGACAAATCCAGGACTGAGCTGGAGCCAGTGCCGGATTTATATTTTTTATGAGTATAGACCAATTTATTTCTGCCGCCCATGTACCTTTCTAAAATAAGAATTTTCCATTCATAGTAAGGAAGGCACTGAATAGTCACTAAGAAAGTGCGTAAAAAAACAAGAATCACAATTTTTTGCGACACTTTTTAATAGCAAAATCATCTATAATATATTATCATCTCCTGAAATTTGCCGCCCCTAGGACTCTACCGCCCCTAGGCCGCGGCCTATACGGCCTATTGATAAATCCAGGACTGGCTGGAGCATCATTTAAAACAGATAAACACCCAGCGCATTCAGTTGTTGTTTCCATTTTTACTAAAATGCTGAAAGTAACATTAAATAATACTCAGTTATTTACTTGCTTCTGTATTTTTCTGTGATAAAGTTTATAAACGAAGAGTTTATTTTTAGTTTAAAGTTTAAAGTTGTTGGTTACATAGGAACTAATTACAATATAATTTTTTGTGTAAACTAAGTGAAAAAACCTTATTTAATCAGTTTAATTTATAAACTTAAAAATAAGTTTATTAAAGCGATCTTGAGTGTCGATGCAAGTTGTTGTAACAAACGCCTATGTAACGCGATCTGCACGGCGCTTAAGCCCTTGTTTCCGCGAAGAAACAAAGCGACGTTCTCCGGAAAAGTACATTTGTATGAAAACTTTTATTTTTTGTATGGCAACCCTAAAATATTTTTTCACCATCATTTACAAACTGTTGTTGTCTACAATCGCCCCATACATTATAAGGCCATCAAATGAAGACAACCGCCTCAAATATTTGAAAAAAGAAAACATTTGTATGAAAATTATTATTTTTTGTATAGCAACACTGAAATTTTTTTTCACCAAAACTCACAAAATATCAGTACCTACAAATGCCCCATACATTATAGTAGCGAAATATTCAATCCAAAAATAAATTTGTATGAAAATTATTATTTTTTGTATGGCAACACTAAAATTTTATTGATTTTCCAAAACGAATGATTTAATTAAGAAATATCTCCTATACATTTCTTATACTCCTGATCTATAGTTTAGGCTCAATTACTCGAAAAGTAAAAAAAAATCTGGACTCCAGTGTTGCCAGTTTATTAAGATGAAAATGGTCAAATGTCATTACGACGACCACTTGAAATGTTTTGGTAAAATATTTTGATTAGAAATATTTTTCCTTCTACTTTTCATATTTTTGAATGGAAAGTCCAAAAAATTGTATGAACGAAGAACAGAAAAACCAAACATGGCAACACTTTCGGTCAAGTTACACAACCGCCTGATACAAAGTAACCCCCTCAAGTGTTGCCAACCTACTAATTTTTTCCTTCAAAAAATGCAATTTTTTGTACATTTCACAAAATGGCTGCCACGGTGACCGCCATCTTGTCGAAAAAATAAATACCCCCAAAATATCAAAATTGAGGACACTTTCAAGGGAATACAAAATAAATATTATAAAAAAGTTGAAAAACCACCCCGATGCGACCCCACAAAATCACCTCTAAAATTTCAAAATTTTAAGGAAAAATATCTCGGCGGCCATCTTGTTTTTTAATTTTTTTCTAATTTCATCGTATTAGTCGTCCCAAAATTATTCGAAAATGACACCAATATTGGGTAGGTGCTCACATAAATAAAAAAGTTGACAATCGCCGAGCGGCCGCCATCTTGAATTTTCGAACGGTCGGATTTTTCCCATAGTGACCACAGATAGTCAAGCAACTTTCCCATACATCATTATAACCCCCCACCAATACTTTCGGCTGGGCTACTCGAAATGTGAAAAAACGGGAAAAAAAATTCTAGCTCCCAGTGTTGCCAGTTAATTTAGATGAAAATGGTCAAATGTCATTACGACAACCATTAAAAATTTTTTGGTGAAATTTTTTGACTAAAAATGTTTCTCCTTCTACTTTTCATATTTTTGAATAGAAAGTTCACAAAAATGTATGAACGAAAAAAAAATCAACATATCCTGGCAACACTTCAGACCAAGTCCCACAACCGCCCCATACAAAGTGACCCCCTAAAATGTTGCAAACCTAAAAATTTTTTCCTTCAAAAAATGCAATTTTTCGTACTTTTTATAAAATGGTCACCACGGGGTCCGCCATCTTGGCGAAAAAAAAAATATACCCCAAACGTCAAAATTGGGGATAGATGCAAGGCAACAAAGCAAAAAAATCGCAAAAAAGTTTAAAACCCAACGCAATCCGACTCCGCAAAGTCACCTCGAAAATTGAAAAATTTTAAATCAAAATATCTCGGCGGCCATCTTGTTTTTTCAAATTTTTCCAAATTTTTCGTAATACTTTTCCCAACATTAGCCGAAAACGACACCAATCTCGGGTAGCTGCATAATAAAAAAAAAAGTTGGTCATTTCATCTCGGCCGCCATCTTGGATTTTCGAAAAGTCGGATTTTTCCCATAGATCCGGGGATGAACAAAAAATTCTCCCATACAAAGTACTCACCCCCCACCACTCCTTCTGGGAGATCAATTCGGGTTTTCGTAAAACGAAAAAAAAATTCCAGCAGTCAGTGTTGCCAGTCGACATCGACGAAAATGGTCAAATGTCATAGCGACGACCGCGACACGTTTGCATGTGTGAATTTTTGATTAAAAATATTGCTCCTTCTACTTTTCATGTTTTTGAATAGAAAGTCCAAAAAAATATATGAACGAAGATAAAAAAAATGAAACCTGTCAACACTTTAGGTCAAGTTACACAACCGCCCGGAACAAAGGGACCCGCTCAAATGTTGCCAACCAGAAGAAAATTGCACTCAAAAAATGTCGTTTTTCGTACATTTTTCAAAATGGCCGCCACCGCGTCCGCCATCTTGTCGAAAAAATAAATATCCCCAAAATATCAAAATCGAGGATACCCTCAAGCGAATGCAAAAAAAATATTGCAAAAAAGTTGAAAAACCTCTCCGATGCGACCCCTCAAAGTCACCTCTAAAATGGAAAAAATTCAAACCAAAATAACTCGGCGGCCATCTTGTGTTTTCATTTTTTTCTCATTTTTTCGTAATTCCCTCCCTAAACTTTACGAAAACCCCCAAAAACATTGGGCAAAAGGCCATAAACAAAAAAGTTGATAACCGCCGCGCAGCCGCCATCTCGAAAATGGGAAATGTCAGATTTTTCCCGAGGTGTCGGGAGGAGATGGAGAACTTTCGCCATAGACAACAAAATCCCATCTCTACTCCTTCTGGGAGAACAATTATATAGTTCACTCCCCGTAAGTCTAGGATTATATAATATAATGATTTACCTTTTCGGATATTGCTAACGGATAACTGCCGATGCTTAGTAACATCCCTAAACACGAAATGCATATTCAGTCTCGCGGTGCATTGAGAACCGTTCTCGGTCGTATCCGAGTTGTTGCGTAAACAAGCCGTCTTGTCATGATTTCCTTTTTATTACGATCCAGTTGTTCCCTCTCATCCAATTATACGTACTCTTATAAAAAGTGGAATAAATTTAATTATTCAGTTTTTATCCTGGATGGAGAATAGATGGACTTAATGACTTTATGAGTTGTCAGGAACTATATATCCTTGAGTCTAACGCATCCTGTTCATGGTTGAACAACCAACGCTGTTGAGTAACGGCCAAAGCTGGCGGTTCCCTCTGTCAGGGACTGTTGGGCATCATTCAATCATGGTACTCGCACATGGTAGAGTTTTTATCCAATTTGGCTAGCTACCTACGACCCTTTTAGTATCAATTTTTTTACGTGATTCGGTTGCAGTGTTGGGAATCTAATGATAAGCATGTACACCATTTTAATATTAACTGACATCTAATTGGTGACTCGACACACTGACGATTTAACGTCAGGTATTTCGTCTGCTCATCTGACAGCTATTTAGATAATGCCATTATTATTTACTATCATTCTTCTGATGCACCATTAACCCATGAATACTTTGTATTGCACATAACACATTAATGCGCACACATACCTACTATTTCAGTGACATTTGACAGGTTTCTGTAAAGCTGTCGTTATTGTCGGAACGTGGGCAAAGCCAATTTATGCCAACTTGAAATAGACATAATGACGCGTGTGACATTGTTGGTATCTCAGATTAAATAAATAAAAGGGTTGGTATAAATACCTTCTATATTTAACGAATTAAACTTAATAGATTAAATTGTAAAGGCTTAGGAAAATCATAAGCGATCGAGAGTTAAGCAATCTAGACGCTGGTGGTTTTAAACAAGTGAGTGGCAAATTAAGCGCTTTTAAGAAAATATTCTGCTTCTTCCCAATTCGATCATAGCAAAGTCTCATAGAAGATCAGACGGATAACATTTTGTATAACACCCACATACGCCACTTGCTCAGCCTGGAAAACGAACTAAAGATACTAAAGAACAAATCTAGACTCGTGAGGAAGTGCAAAAAGAGTGTAAGGAATAAATGTACAATTTCTTTATTGACACGCAACTGTGAAGATTAAACAACGAAGTCACATTAAATTAAACTCATAAACACTGACTAAAACTGCTATAGTATTTTATTGACTTTTAAAATAAGTCATTGCTTTGCTAGAATTTCATAAAATGTCAATATTCAAGGAGTCAATAAAATGTACGTATTTGTATATCAATTAGGTTATATATTATATAATTAAATTATAAAGTCACTAAAATAAATATACCCAGTTGGTACACTTTTTATATTTCAGTCGCAATCACATGACGCAAAGATCTCACCATTGATATCTTGAGCTGAAATGTTTGTTCAGCTGTACGAAAATAGGCCAGTATTATATTTCAGTACCAATTAATTTAATACGTCAATACTCAGTTTTACCGTTTTCTATCAAAGATTATTTGGTAATTATTTAGCGTTCGGTATTATTTTTTACTATTTTGGGTGGGTGTTTCCCGACCAAAAATTCTTGTTCTAAAAATAGGCGTCGACAGTCGATTGCTCTACCTAAATTGATTTGCACCCGAAAGGATACTAAATGCACGGTATTGATTTTCTTTGTCGGGTAGGAGGGTAGGCCTGTGATAAATGACAGAACCATGACTTGTGAAAATCTGTATCGACAGCCCACCTTTAACAAAAAATATTACTGGTAACATGTGCAAGCGTTTAATCGGAAGTTTAAGATATTTTTTTATGGGTAATTTTTAATTTGTGGATACAAGTGGACGAACCGTGTTGCGCAATGGTTACCATGCTGAATTGTCGCGCCAAGGGTCCTGGGTTCGATTCTCAGCGAGGCGGAAATTTGAATGATGAGTTTGAATTTATGTTCTTGGTCTGGGCGTTTGTCTCTTGTCTTTGTGTTTTGTCCATGGCACCCATGACACAGAATCCTAGTGTGAGACAATGAGTGTAAAGCGTTATGAGTGTGAAGCGTTAAGCCACCTTGGTTTAAATCA
>OZ010686.1:13788374-13869454 GCA_963932265.1 Thymelicus lineola
AGGTTTAAATCATGAACTTCTTCAATCAAAGAACTAGCCTTCTAAAAACGTATTAAGTACATCTAAAACGCCATATGTACGAGTATGTATACTCATAATATTTGAGGAGATTCCTCAATGCTTCATTATGAATCATCATTGGAAAAATACCAATCTGAAATCATGTACTATGAGATACGTTAAAATAAAATTTTTCTTTCATTTGACCAAATCGAGAGTGATTTAATACAAAAGAAATCAATATTTGATTTTCGATTAAGGTCGGTCGCGACTAGTCATCCGTAATGGATTCAATGCATTTGGAGGTCAATTAAGAAGCATCCGTCTTCCTAAACGTGGTTCCATAGTGAAAAACATGGAGATCAAAAAAAGGCGAAGGGCTAGCATGATCGTCGTAAACAACTTAATAAGAAGTTGCTTCCCTATTGATAGTAAACATACTTAGTAAACGCTTAAATATATTTTTTTAATATGCTAAACACTCTACGGATAAAACCCAAGGAAGTCGATTAAGATTGACTGAAAAGGTCATGGTTTGCCCTTAGGTAGGTAAAGCGAAAAATACGGCAAAATGTTGTGTTTTTACATATTATGTATTTAAAAAAAATACTATAAAATATGGCAACTCAAATTGCACCTACATGTGTAGTTTTTATAATATTCGAAAACTCAAAATTTTAAGGAATATGCTTTTATAATATCATAATAATTTTTTTTTATCGGGAACTCCAAGCATTTTAAGCACAACGGGTATTCACGGTTTTTTGTATTTTATAATAACTTCATTTCAACGTCCGCTCTACCACGAGTTACGTCGGACTTACTACGAGTTCATAGGAAACCATTGAAATAAGTTTCTGGTATGCCCTTCCCAAATATGTTGAAATATTCCAATATTCGTAATGCTTCGTCAATTCCCAATAAAACCAAAGTGCAGAGTTGTAGACCATTATCTCTGGAAAAAATATGAACTACTTAGTTAACTTAATTGTGTATATTTAGTTAGAGAGTTGTATATTTAGGTATAGAGAGGGAGAGGGAGAAGATGAGATACACGGCTATAGCGGCTAAGCACAGCTGTACCGATTTTAATGATCTCTTATTTGTTAAACCAACTAAAACTATAAAAGATTAGTTAAAAGTATCACTACAGTTATTGATTGTTTTATAAATTTCATAAGTAAGTAAATGTAACTTTCAATTATTTACCTTGTCTTACTTATTCTTCATTTCACACCTTAAAGGACTTTTTCTACATACACGGCTCATAAACTGCCTACTTTTCACTGCTGTCCTGTTTTTATAAACGGTTAAATTCATTGAAAGTGATATGGGATTCAAATAAGAATAGAAGGTTCTCTTTCTGGGATCAGGATAACTCCTCTGATGACTCCTCTGAGCTTGTACGACGGTGATCACTTATCGGCTGCAATTTTGTCAGTCCTTCAGGCTATAAAAAGGTAATTTCTCTTAGTCATTGTTCTTTGTTCCTTTAAGATATAAAGAGAAGCTTTAGTATAACGTGGCATATATAATAAAATAACATTCAGAAGACTTACAAGTAATTCAACCGTTGATGAGCATGTTATTATGCTTGAGTTATTCCAATAATAACCTCCTTCCTTTCATCTCTCTCGCGAATAATTTAATAATATATTCCTTGTATGAGATAAACTTTCTAGGTGGTGAGAATGTTCGTGCTACCTGAGATTTTCCCGAGAGTTAACACTGACTGTCATGTCACTGGGACATAATAAATTACATTTGTGTGTGCGTTGTATAATAATGAGGTGTGTATAAAAAGGAACTTAAAACACATAATTTTAAACATGAACATTATTCGTCCTTCCTTCCACCAATCTGTTTTGCAGTAATGGGTTGTAATGGAGTATGATCTAGGCCTCTAAGGCTTCTGAATTAAGAGGAGAGACCCCGTGAAGTGCGCCAGTATAATAAAAGACAAAGATTATTTAAGTCAAACCATCCAGATACGTGTTATTATTAGACGACATGAAGAAAACAGCGGACATTCGCTGGATTCAGAAGGCTCGAGACCAGTCAGAGTGGCGCAAGTTAGGGGAGGCCTACGTCCAGTAGTGGACCTCCAAGGACTGTGGGATGGATGGATGATCCAGATGCGTTTGGTGAAATAGCTGCTTTATCGATTTTGACAAACGCAAAGCAATGGATTTTACTCAAATGTTTATGAAATGATTTTAATGACACTATACGCTTACAAGCACGGTGAGACCTCACAGTGTTGATTCTGAATACGGTCGTTTGCTTTTTGTATTGCAATCAGCTCACAAATAAAAACACATAAGGTAATTTAAATAGTCCTGTCTAAACATTTTTTGGGATATGTACTAATTTTTTAACCTTTTTCCCCGACTGTGCCATGAGGAGGGATATGTTTTTTTAAATAATTTCTATACACAGTTAAAAATAATTTTGCAACAGGAGTGTTCATCAATTGCTGTAACAACGAGAGGCTGTGAACGTTACAATATGCTCCTTTGACATCCACTGCACGTTGCAAGGTAAACAAAGGATCAGCGATTTCATATTAAAACGTGAAAATATAGACGGATATAATCGATATCTTTATACAAATAAGTAGACTGTTATTCCTTTTATGGTGTTGCTGTTCAGTATTACTTTTAACAATATTCTTAACTACTGTGCTTGTTTTTGGAACGAAGTTCCTTATCGCGCGTTGTAAAAGGGGGCTAGACGGAAAAAATTCTTACGAAAAGTTGTCACGATACTTTTTGCTATTTTACTTATGTTAGGGCCAAAGAATCTCAACAGCGTGATTCAGAAAGTTGTACAGCGCCATCTAGTTTCATATTGCTGAATCACACTGCTGAGCGCGTAAAACAATACTTAAATCGAAAGGAACTTCGTTCCATCCGGGTGTCCCTTGACACCTTTTTTTTTTTTTTTCTTTTTAGTTTAATTTACGCAGTCGGTTTTTTTCAGTTTGTTAACCGATGTTCTTTATTCTTCTTTTTGGTGGCTATTGGCGAGCTTTAGTGTTACTAACAAAAATATTGTAGTATATTGTATGAACTTTGCATTTTGAATTCTTATGTAGGTATTATAATTCATTATTTTGTAGGTATTATAATATACCATACACTCATGAACGTAATTTTTTTATTCCTTTGCGACTATACACGGATTGTTGTGTTAAAATTGATAATAATGATTGGTGTTGCAATCCAATCACACATTCGCTTTAATTACGAGTATAATGAATTAGACATATTGAAAAGCCTTATCAAATTGCTTGCTTGTAACTAACGAATAGGTACAACTTGCTTTTTAACTGTTTTTAAATTACATGTGTACAGTCGCAAGCAAAGTTTATCAACTCGTTAGAGTTGTGTAAGCGTTGACGTTATCGCGTATTGATGTTATGTAACGTCATGTATTTTTTTTTCAATTAGCGTACGTGAAATGTAGGTTGACGTGGTTCAATTTTTCATTTTATTACAGATTCTGAGGTGAAAAATATTATTAAGTTGCTAGTAGTAAATATTGGTTATTGTGATGATAACGTACATTAAGGTACTCTTGAACACGACAATAAATTAGGCCACTTTATATTTTTAGATTGAGCGCCAACAATAAGAAAATTAAAGTGACCTTTTTAGGATTCCGTAGTAAAAGTGCAAGTCTCATAGTTTATCATGTGGAAGAAAACTATTATAGCGGTTATTTTTTAATGCAAGAGATCTATTACTCGTATATACAATAGTAATTTTAAAATATTCGTCTGTGTACGACTCGTTGTGTTCCGGCTGGAGGCTTGAAAACCAGTTCCTTCTTTCTTTTTCTTCTTTCTTATATAGCTGGCAATACATCAGAGATTCTTACGTACGCAACGTTGAGTCTTGAATATAAATTAACACTACAGATTAAAGTTAATTGAACGTTTCTCATACAAGTTAATTAGTAGGGAAACCCTAAGATTTCATTCTGAAAGCTGATACATATATCTATTGAAGTAATAAATTATGGATGCCTCTAAGCATATTTAATAGCTCCCGTGGATGCTACATATATCAGGTAGATACATATAATTTTTATATACTCGAATGTAATCTTATGTAGCTTCATCATTTTAGGTATTAGAAAAATACTTAATAAGTACCTAGTAGTATGTTCCTTTGGAGATAATACAATGTATGTACAGACGGACGGACGGACGAACGAACATGACAAAAACCTAAAACCTAAAGCTGGGCTTTAAATAGTGACAATGAGTGCTTTTAAACTAATCATTCACTTGAAAAACTTTCAGTAGACAAAAATATATAAAAAGGCAGTTTTCGTAAAGTTCTAATGATGGAGCTGCCATTAGTAGGAACCGTTGATGGATCCAAAGATACTTTTTGTCCATCCAAGTGGATCCAAATCCATCAAGAAAATTGATTACCAATAATGGATCTAACGACACTTACGACTACTCGAATCTTCTGAAAGAATATTATTTTGATTCTTTAGGAACAAAAATATTCGTCAAAATTTTTACCATTTGAAGCAGTGCTATAGTTTGATTCTATATTTCTGGACATGAGAAGCATTAGGTCGGATGTGTAAAATGCTAACTTTTCAGGAGAGCAAAAACAAAATTGACAAACACTTTTTCTTCAGTATTATTGAACTATAAGTATTTCAGTCAGTATTCTTTTTTAATATTTTGTAGGCAATAGTGCCTTTTAATTTTTATTACAAGTATCACCCTAACTGTTAAAATGAGTTTAATACAATTTTTAATCTATAAAATTTTTGTACATCAGACTTTATGCCTGAAATATATTCATACAAAACATTATTATTACAACAATAAAAGCCTATATTAAGAACAGACTTTATGCCTTTGTAGCGATAAGCAACATTTTTTTAAGCATAATACTATATTTGAAGATACGTACTAAAATTTGAAGTAAACTTTAGAGGCATAAATGCATATCTACTGATGCTACCAGCGTATTAGGCCAAACATTTTTGATTCATAATAGCTTAAGTTGAAATACGGATCATAAAACTATTAATAATTTGGTGCATAAAGATTTAAGTAAATATAAATGCTTATGGCTCTCGGGTATTTGAAAAAGTCTGTATAACCGACATTATGCATGAGTGTATCTTTACAACGGTAAGAGATAGAGATACCACGGTCAGATCGTTGGAAAGAGAAACAAAAACATAATATCGGTATACTAAAAAGTCATTTTCGTCGTATGTGCACATCCGACCTAATGATTCTCATGTCCAGATTTATAGATTTAATTACTACGACGGACATTTGTCCGTCTACCACGTGAGACACTAGAGTTCGATTCCTTCAGACATTTATAATAATTATTAAAATATTTTTTATAATTATAAATAATACGTGTGATACTTATAAATATTCATTATCCAAATATTAGCGTTTTGACCTTGGTTTTGACTCCATTTTCCGGGATAATATCTTATAGCCCTATACCCTATAATTATAATATTCTCTATATTCCAGATCATGGTCACCTAGGCCCACGCCTAATGTCATGAAAATCCTTTCAGTAGTTTTTGCGTGATAGAATAACAAACATCCTCAGAAACTTTCACATTTATAATATTAGTAGTATATGATGATATAGGTCTTTTTGTGTCCTCAATTTGTTTGTTTGTCTTCTTACTTCTCACTATGGACCCTATATTAAACGTAGAAGTGTTGTACCATCTAGTGTCTTAAGTAAAGTCCGAGTTTCCTTCAAGTTCTGCTTTGAAGCAATAATTCTCGATCCACTTTATTAGTTTAGGACGAACCTTATCTTAGAGGTATCGGCTTCGGGTGAGTTTGCAAGAGCACCCAATTTGCTTAAAACAGATGTTACTATTCAATTACCTAGCTAGACTCTTGAGTGACCTATGTTTACATCTACTTTGTATGCCTTGAGGATATTCTTGGTAGATAGTTTCATTTATATAATTAAAACTGTGGAACGAACTGATAGCAACGTAGAATTTCACAAAGTTTATATATCTGTGGTGTATTTTGGTGTCGTAGTTTCTCAGCGAAACACGTCCTCTTTCATAGAATTGTAAAGTGTAAATATACCTCGGCATAATTATAATCGTTTATTCCATACATTTATTATCAAATATACCTTTTTATTTACTCAAACTTCTTTCGTCAGAGTCCGTCAGGGAAACCATCGTATGTTTTTATTAGCAACGTTTTGGTGCATCTGGTGCTTTAAGGTATAATATACCTTATAATGCACCAGGCCTGCTATAAGCATATTATGCTTATAGCAGGCCTGGTGCATTCCGTATTTTAGCTATGATGTTACAAGTACATGTCGCGTTCGACGTGTCGGGCTAATTCAGAAAATTCATAAGGGCTGTCACACGTTCGTAATTTATCACACATGTCACACGTTAGTTCGCTGTGTCGCGCTATACAATATTAATTAAAATGAATGCAAAAGCATAATTGCATTGTATTCCGCTGCCTAAAGAATAACAAGGATCCTAATCTCACGTTTTTCACGTTTTTTGTTATATGTCATTCCAGATTTAATACGCATACATACCTAAATATCTAAAATAGATAATATTTGTTTCATAGACAAGTTAAATATATATTTACTAACATAATGCCTTACGGCCATCATCTTAAATATTATTTACTTACGCTAACAACTGTTTCATACGATACGCAAATTATTTTGATAATAAACACTTTACCTTTGGTGCTAGGCAACTAACTTGAGGATAAAGAATAGATAGAATATAGTGAACGGCCATAATAGGAGGGACTAGTTATCGCTACATGCTGTCGGTAAAACAAAATGCTTAGCTATTTGCTTATCATTTCTTTTTAAATTGTCCAAGAAATTGTTAGAGCGTAATTGATGCTTTTCAGTTCAACGTCAAATTGTTCCACTTAACGGCTTTTCTTCCCTCGTATGTGGAAGAAACGAAGAATTTCGATTTCTGTTCACAAATTATATTTTGAAATATTTCACTCTGATGAATCGTCATTAACTGGTTACAGAATCTTATTCGGGGTTTCCTTTGACTTGAGGAGTGAAAGGTTCTTCATTTATTCATGAGTTGAACATACCTTCAGTACCCTGGTATCTAGCACTAACGATGTAGCAGGTTTTTTGATACTCGATGTAACATGTTTTCCGATATCTCGATACAGGTACGTTTTGAAGTGATGTCGGAATATAACTTTCGAAAAGTGTTTGTACCGAACTTAATTCGAAAATTTTCATTTCATTAAATTTAATAAGAAAACATTGCAACTAGATAATCTTGAGACACTCTTAAGATATCAGAGGACTGAAATGGAACATAATTAAAAGTGTCGCTGGCCCCATCACCTTCAAACCGTGGCATAAAGTTTTCATTGAATTAACAGGACGTGACGCTAACAACGTATAATGTAGCATGCAATAACTTAGTAGCTAAAAGCTTGGCTAAATGTTCTGTAGCTAAGTGTCTGGAGTTAGCTTGTGACTCATTAATTACTTGTTATTGCCCATTGCACGAGATCACCTTCACGAAACGCTGGGCGCTGGCATCGTGGACAGTCTCTAACGTTAAATCTATGTCATATAACTTTAATTTAATAAAGAATTCAGAATGAATACTTGTGCTAATTAATTGTTAAATTACTTCTTTAAATTGTTAAAATGTTAAATGATTTTATAATGGAAATACTACCTTTGACCTTAAAAGGCGATATTATCATTATAAAGTCTGCAATTTAGTCTCGGCGAGTAAACTTAACTTGAACTGATAATACAAGTTGAGAATTTTATTTGTTGACAATAATTTGTGATCCAAAACTGTCCCATTGCTGTTACTGGATCTCCTACCACAATGAGGAGGTTAAGCTTAAAGTTAAATTCGTTTTTATTATTTTGATAGCATCGTGGCTTTCAGCGATTTCAGCCTAAAAGATTTCCTTGCGATACTAATATATCGGAGTATTCTATTTACAATCGCGCTTCACATGGTTTATATACTCGTAGCAAATTCTGCTAAGATTCCCCTTTTTGTACTTGTTATAAGTTACCGGGGTGGTAAACAACACTAACTTAATAAAACCGTTTTTATTCCTACGGCGATTGGCTGCTAAAGTTAACTATACCAAAGTACCTATATACGTACTAACTAAGAGAAAATATTTACACCTTCGCCTTTATGGGTCGACCGATTTTTTGGAAACTAGGTATGGACGATGTTCAGTGTTATCAATAAAAAAAGTGTGTGTTTACGCACTTACTTACGTCTTATAAGTACCTCTCGCTCGCTTTCACTACCCGGCGCGCGGTAGCAATCCGACCACGTACCTCTTGCTCGCACCCACGACTTAATCCAAAACAACTCCAGCGAATGCTGTGCGCCTAATATGTATCACGCGCCTTCATCATGTCGTTTTTTGGCTGTCGCGTCGTAAAAATTTAACTCTCATTATTTCTTCCAAACGTCCCATAAGAAGTATAACTACAAAAATTTCTATGTATGATGTAAACTGTATTATTTGGCTTCAAACCATTAATGGCCCACTACGGGACTACGGGGTCTCTGCTCTTGAGGAGGCCTAGAGCATGCTCCATCATGTTACTCCAGTGCGATTGGTGGAGATTATTAACAGTAATTAAAACACTAACAAAAACTAAGATTATATGAAAGTAGAAAAAAGTAAATAATTATTTAAACATCAAAGCGATTCATCTCTAAATGAATGTTTTCAGATATCTTCAGATCACGTTAAGCTTTAACAATAGTTTGCAAGTCATTGCCTTCAAATAGGCTCAAACTCGGGACGATCAAGTTTCTCAACTCAAAGCAGATCACTCTTGTGAGCTAACTACAACCAGTTTCTCTAATTAAACGAACAAGTTTAAATTATGTTCAGTAGGTTAAGCGTAATCGATCTTCGAAAGTAGCGAAAATAAACTTATAATTGTACTGACGATGAATTGAGATGAGAAGTTATTTTAATTTGTGTTTTAGAACTGTAAAATATTAAGCTTTCTGTAAATTGATATTTTGATTACCATACTTAAATTTTTATTTGTTTTAATATTTGCTGAAAATCATTTATTTGGTTTATTTCTAATGCTATAGCACCGTACGTTATATTACCTTAAATTTGTATTGCAAATTTTCATTACATAGAATTACTTATTACGACTTTACTGACAACGGCAAGCTAATGAAATGGAAAAACAGAAAGAGAAAATAGGCTTTTACTGCGTTAATGCGGTTTACCACCCAAGTTGCTATCAAGTTGGATTGTATTCATGCAATAATTAATCTGCATATACCTATAAAAGCCAAAAGTGATTGACTGATGTATCAACGCACAAGTCAAACCTTTAGGCCTAGAAACTCAAAATTTCGCACACGTATTCCTCTTATGACGTAGGCATCCACTAAGGAAGATTTTTTCAAAATTAAACCCCCAGGGGGGTGAAAGAGGGGATTAAAGTTTATATGAAGCGATACAAAGTTCATCAGGTCAGCTAGTATGTGATTAATGAAGAAGATAAGGAAACTATTCATGGTATACTTTTCAATTACTGCATACGTACAATGTGTTATCGTTAATTTCGAATACGATATCGTTACGATTTTCGCTTGACAGTTGCACATGCTTGATTTTCAGGTGAGGTTGGAACTAGGTGCAGATTCAAAGGGAATTAGAATGATTAACGTTTTGTCGCGGCATCTAACTTTTCGTCGAACAAAGGAGTTTCTGTGGCTTTTCTCAACTTAAGTAAGTTATCGCAGACGACTGCAATCTTGTATCTTAAGGATTACGAGCGATTAGCAATGTCGATATCTTCGTTTGTAAATCTAAAGGGTTTAATTATTATTCGTGGTATTTGGTGGTACTCAATGAAGATAATCTTTGCTGGTCGTAAGATAAACTTTTTTATTAATACTAAAGTTTTTCTGTAAAGTGATTGACTGATGTACCAACGCATAGGGCAAACCCTGGGCTAGAAATTTAAAATTTCACACACGTATTCCACATATGACGTAGGCATCCACAGGAAGGATTTTTCAACCCCCAAGTTGGTGAAATAGGTGATAAATATGATAAGCATAATTTCCGCGTGCGAAGCTGCGGGCAACGGCTAGTGATACATATAACCTAAGGCATAAAATTTCTCTGAACAATAGTTGATATGATACATTAAAGATCAAATGTTCAAAAGTTCAAACCTACCTGTTTCGATATTCTCCTACAGGGACGTTCGTCTCTACTATAGATACTTAAAAATGTTTTGTCATATTTAGCTTGAATAATGAAAAATTATAAATTAATGAAAATACCTGTATTAAATTTTCAGACTCAATCTTTGTTTCTAACTGTGGAAATCACGAAGTCGTTCCTTTGATGCATAAAGACAAAGCTCATTAAAATATTAACTTGTTTGTTCTGAAGCAGCGAACGGTGTACGTGAATATGGATTAAACTCTAAGTCAAACTCAGCCAAGTTTTCGTGGTTTTGTGAACTTTAAGTTGCCTATAACAATGCTTGTACAATGCTTAAAACATTGCAGAGATATTCCAATGACACGACAGTCTTCTTGATAGATATTGACTCCGTTTTTTACAATTATTTCAATGTTTTCCTACTATTTTTGATAGAAAATCGCTAGGAGTTGCTTTTACGTATTCTACCATCTTGGTGGTTATATGGCTATGTGGAACTCAAGATAGGCTGCGACCACAAGACACAAAACATAACGAACCTACACAACCTACAACTACATAAACGAAAATAATTTGAAAGTTGTTCACAGTAATACTGCTATAGTACCTAGTTTATTTATTTTTTCATTAAAATAAGTTAATGCTTGAGTCATGGTCATCTTGAGAAAGTAGAGAAAATAGCAACGAAACAAAGACATTTATTGTAGTTGTGTGAGTTGAAATAGTTGTTCCAACAGCCACTTAGTAGGAGATTTTAGGTTATTGATAATGAATTATTTTATTAATCCTGTTCTATAAATTTCAATGTTCAAATTATTCTACAATCAAAAAAAAAATCACTAATAGAAATAGCTGAAAAGCACAGGTTACATTAAACTATGGCATAATATACGGATCGTACAACTTTGTTTCTAGCATAATTTTCTCTTGTTCTTATTGCTCTTCTTTTATTCCTCTATTTCATTTATAAAAATGTCTAGAAGTATTGGAAAGAAAAGTCGAGCAATGAATGTAGAACCACCGTCCGGGTAATCCTTTATCGACAACTGCTCATGGCTTGCCTATAATGATAAATTGCTTTGACTCGATAAATTAACGTTCTAAGACTTAAAATAACATCGAAACCAAAAATAAATTAGACCATTAAAAATAAATGAAGTCATTGCAAGTTAAAGTATAGAAGCATTCATACAAAAATATATTGACATCAAGAATTTTTCTGTATAAAAATTTTGGAGTTAGTAAAATTATACTATTATTTATTTATTTATTTATGTAAACTTTATTGACCACAATATAAAATATTATAGTACAAATGGCGAGCTTAATGCTAACTGCATTCTCTACCAGCTAACCATTAGGCCAAACCGAAATACACGAGGAGCGGTATGATAGATAGGTGGTAAGCTAAAAAGTAGATATATTTACAATTACTGTTCTTTTAAGAATAAGTATTATACATGCATACACAAATACTAAAATTATATATATATATATATATTATATACATAAACAATAAACATATATATAATATATAAATATCCAAATAATACATATAAAACAATATTATAATAATATATAACTAAAGTAGCTTTAAAGACATAAGTGAATAACTATGATGATTCAATTTATAAGCGTTGTTTTAACAAGTAGGTGTGTACCCTTTTTTTAAAAGTAAATTTACTAGCTGGCCTTCTGATTTCGTCTGGAAGCGCGTTCCAGAGGCGAATAGCCATCATATCATATCATATGTACCTACCATTATGTCTTCTGTACTATAAGTTTGATGTGACGTCATTAACGCTATGATTAGATCGGTAATCGGTATACAATAAAATGTTATTTACAGTAATTTCAGTTGAAATTTATTTACGGTCCCATAAAAGCTTTCCTCCCTCCAATATTTTCTTACAGCCTTTATTTACTCATACCATCAAAAATCAAATACGCATCTTAATTACTATAGATATGTTTTTAAACGCTTTTATTTAGCTTCACTTCGGAGCATCAACGCATCAAATCTTCAATATTATGATCAAAATGCTACTCTATTTACACGGCAATAAGGTTATTAATCGCTTTTATATTTAGCTTCACTTCGGAGGATCAAAGGATCAAATCTTGTAACGTTAATTTGAATGACTTCCCTTTAATGAAAATTGATGAAATTTGGCAGACATGTGTATTTCCGATGACAATACACGAAAATCATATTTTAAACTAATTTTCATTGTTTATTTGTTGTTAAATAAAAAAAAACGATTTTCAGACTTTAGTCGCATAATTCTCTATGTTCTATTTTACGTAGAGACTTGAAATTTTCACAACTTGTAGCTAATTTTATAAACTAAACATTGAAATAAAAGCGTTTAAAAAAAAAAATTTTTTTGGATTCAACTTATTATCAACTTCAATCACCCAACTACAATACCTCAGAAGGAGATTAATTTTTTTTGTAGTACCTAATTAACGAAACAAAATACTTGAAGTATTCTTATTTAACTTACCTAAAAATATACATTTAAAATACGATTCATTTCTGATGAACGTAAGATTACGAGATTATTTTATACCTCAAAATAATTTGATCCGTCTGTGTCCTCGAAAATGTTCATTTCATTACATTACGAGGTTTTACGAAAATTATTTACGAGTCCTCACTGAGAGCGCTGAGTGCTGACAATTTACATAAATTACGGAACTCCCGCTACCTCAAGGACAGACATTCAGATAATATTCAATCACATACCCAAATTACAAGTCTGTCTGTGATTTTTGAATGTTAGTAAGATTATATTTGCTTTTTTAAGTAGAAGAATTACTATTGTAGATGAGTCATATGTTCGTAGATGTCAGCGATATTGATATTATAAGGATTATTATTATAATATATAAAGTTCAATTTTTGAATAAATTAGGGTTGTTACCAATGTTGGGTGGTAAAATCTCAGACTTCTTCTCCATTTATTTATTTAAAATTTATCGACAAAATCACGGTACAATTGGCGAGCTTAATGCTTAAATGCATTCTCTACCAGCTAACTATTAGGCCAAACAAATATGCACGAAGAGCAGTATTAACTATTGTTGGTAAATTAAAATATAACTAAGTATTTACCATCTGGAAAATTTTTGTCAAGAATTAACTTATGTTAAAAAATAATTTACGTATTAAATTAGTATGAAAACTACCGAAGTTTTTAAAGTTGTCTAACTTTTGTAATAAATATATCTTTATAATTGCGTTCGAAATAACTTATATAATGCCTGACTAAAATGATTAACAAATGTATCAGTTGCAGGTACTGTTACCTTATTTGGCTTTATGAACTAAATATTTGAACAAAAATTAATTTGTAACATTCAAACAACGTAAACTCTAAACTGTCAAAGCTCAGCCTACCTGCCGGCAAAAAATATCATTTTAATTTCGTTTCTATTTCACCGAACGTAACAAATTCGTATTTCGCAATAAGCGGATCCACGGAAACTCCGCGGGGATTTGGGTATTCGTTTGAATAAAATACCTGAATCGCGGTGGGTCGGTGAGAAATATTTAAACAATATTTTTATGGAATAAATCGATATGAACTGGGATGTTTTCATTTTAAGTTGATATCGCTGACACTCGTTGCAGATGTCCATGGGCTGATGTGGGCTTTGTACATAAGTATGAGTTTTATCCAAGGCTGTAGCTGTGGCTGTAGCTGAATGTATTCAGCTGTGTTAGAAGGTCTCTCTTATAGGAGTTTGCCAGTGTCTTTACGACCAATTTTAACCCTGATGGTACATGGTCTGGTGGACGTAAGTTTAGTTATCATCCTGGCTAGCTACAGTCTTCATTCAATCTTCAATACATCATCCATCCATCAGCCCTTGGAGGTCCACTGCTGGACATAGGCCTCCCCTAACTTGCGCCACTCTGAACGGTCCTGAGCCTTCTGAATCCAGCGGATGCCCGCCGTCTTCTTCAGGTCGTCCGTCCACCTGGTCGGGGGGCGTCCAATCTTCAATACATACAATCATCTTAATCAATCATACATACATACATCTTCTTTCTAATACCGTGAAAATATAATATATACAGGGTGAATTTTTCAAGTGTGCGTGGATGGCCAAATTCGAAACTATGAGGTAAAGCCAATAGCGGTCAAAGGAGAGTCTGGGCCAATTTTGATGAAAACTAAAACTGCATCATTAGATTTTTGAAAAATTTTTAATCCTGGCCAGGAATCGAACCCGTTAATTTTGAAAAAAATCCCATCCTCTATTACACCATTCCATAGTGTCGTTAACAGCGATTGCATTCTGGAAAGTAATGGTAATAAGTAATAAAAACATACGGCAAACTTAAGAAAAAGTTGAATTTAAGAAACTACTGCATTTTAAACGTTTTATAAATTTTTTATTAAAATGTTTGTTGAAATAAGTGGTTTACTTTCAATTCTCATTTCCTCTTCTAATTAAAAAAAATACTTCTTTAGTTCCTACGTATACCGTCCATAGATTAATAGTTCAGACCTCATCTAATTTTCTGCAGGTTCTCTAGAAAGAAAGTTCAGCAATATTAAGCGCCTATAAATCCAACGTTTTGCATAGTAAATGAGTAAAACCAGTTTATTGCGAGAACTCTCGCAGTGATGGTCCTCCGAAATGTTACTAAAACCTGGATTTTGGTTTTCGTTAATATTTTATGCAATCAAAATTCACGTTCGACTTACTCTGGCTAATATTGGCACCAAAGTTGGGCTAAACTAGCCCAACAATTATTAAACTCCGAGTTGGTCTAAGTGGTTAGTGTTATATTTTGTTAATTTATTAGTTGTGCCTCGCGGTTTCACCCGCGTTAATTAGTGGAAAAAACTAACTACTAAAATATATGATGTTATATAACCTTCCTCGATAAACGGACTATCAAACACTAAAAAAAAATTTTATTCGAAGCAGTAATTCCTGAGATTAGCGCGTTCAACCAAACTCTTCAGCTTTATAATATTAGTATAGATTAGTAATGTCGAATATTTTAAAAATCGAAATTCGGTTGAAGCTTGACTGTTAACACCAAAAACTTACAATATACATATGTGTTCGTTAAAATCATCGATAGTCAGCTTAATCGATTTTTCTATTATATTATAGTAAGGCAACATTGTAAATACTTTAAAAAGTCTTTATTTGAAATAAAAAATACAGAATAAAATACTACAAGTAGGGAACCCTGTTTGTCCGTGGCGAATGGCAGATAATATTTCAAAGACTTTGTTCTCTGCCTGCGTTCCTCTGACGTTGATACATCTTCCTCAATGTTTTTGTTCACCTGTCCTATTTGGAGCGAGCGATCCTACAATTTAAAGTAAAAAGATTTTTGAAATTGACGATTTTATTCTTGGCGAATTGATTAATACATATATTCACATGACTTGAATTAACCTACTAAGATACTTACGTCATGCAAGATAAACATGATTTTATAATTTTCTTTTACGAAGTTTAAAGAAAATAATTAAATTTTAGTTCTAATCTTTGTCTTTAATAATGAAATATTTAGGTTTAAGTAACATAATTATTGTTTTATAATGCACTAGCTTCTACCCACAAATTCGTTTGCGTGGACTTCGGAATTGGGTCCTTAGAGGTATGAAGAGTGTGAGTAATAAAATAAATGATACAAACAATTATACAAAAATTCCACGCTAATAGCACATAGGTATAAACCTGTAAACAAAATTACCATACTTTAATTTGCCACTTATCTTGAGGGAGTCCATCCCCGATATAAAAGGAATCCTATGCTTTAATGCAGGATATTAAATATCTGTGAGCCAAACAACTAAATCCGTGTAGTAGTTTATATATCCACTTAATTTCATTTAAAAAATTGTTTAAAAACAACAATAAAATATATCTTTGAAATCTATTCACATTTACATCTATTTACATATTTGATCTTCAAGATACACCAAGATACGTCAGGTTCTAAGTTTGGTCAATAATATGCTAGTTTTGCAATATTAAATCACTCAATCAGCAGTTTTAAGCTCGGCCATATTTTTTTATTTCGTACATCTGTAGTGTCGCTGTGACGAAAAACGTCAAAACTGTTTTCCGGTGACCATAAATTTTACCTTATCCCCCAGGAACAGGTATATTTGTTGGAATAAAAAGTAGCTTATCCGGTAAGTTAGGTTGCAAGCTATCCGTGTGCCATATTTTATCCATATCCGTTTAGCCGTTTTTGCGTGATTGAGTCACAAAAATCCAAACCCTCATATTCATAATATTAGTAGGAACTAGGAAGTAGCAATAAAAAACCTCACAATAAACTAACTCGCACCCCCTTATTAAGAAATCTTTAAAGTAAGCCCAATGAAAAACTTTTAACATGTCAGGACCTTACACAAAAAGTTATGTTCCTATGTGTAGAATACTCGGAGTAAATTGACTTGAATGTGAAAAGTTTAGCGATAACAGAATCTAGGTCCTTGTAGATATTGCCAATTACCTTTTCCTATACAACTTTGGGCCCAATCTCGAGATTCTCGAGGGAATGCGTGAGGTCAATGACTTTTGATTTTTATAAATCAGGTCTAGACCTTTGGCTGGAAATGAAGATTATGAGGATATAACAATAAAATAATATAACCAGTTACTAGAGTCTTCACCCGTATAAAATGAGTGATCCTATATTCTTTTCGGTAATATACTTAAGGCGCTACAGCGGGAATTTGGTTGATATTCTTTTCCCCATATTTCGTAAAGTTTATACGCTATCAACGTAATACTTAGGTATATGTTTCTTGACTATATACTTTAAATCTGCTCGAAAATGAAAACACGATTGCGTGAAATTTTCTCGATAGAAAAAAATCATAAACTTGGCTCTAATTATTTACATTATATCTTAACACCGCGATATTTTAACCCATTTGTGCACGGAATTCTTTTTAAAACATAGTAAATTGTCACATCTAAATCCATGTATCTTTTTGTGAATATCCATGAAGTAGTTTTTTTAAAATAAATATAAACGTTGTTTGGCGCTTATGTCGTTCATTTCCGAGCGCAAGCTCAGTATAACTATCTCACAATTTTCATACAAAAAGTCACTCCATCACTGTCATTATGATCTGAATTCAGTCGACTGCGGTCTTGATCGACGCCGGACGTGTGTCGCTCTGCGCAATTTTTTATTTAACAATTTGTATGAATTTGTACTAGCGTAAAAAGTTTTTATCTTTTGTTTATGCTTGTCAAAACGTTAAATGGAGAAAACTAAACAGCACAGAGAAATGGAGTAGTTTGTTTTATTATTTATATTTTATTATTTGTACTTATCATCATTTAAAATGTTTGATGATGTTTAAGAGATTAAATAATAATTAAGTTACTGTTCAATTCCATAATACATTATCTATATATATTATAGAAAAGCGAAAGGAGACTCACCGCTGACTAAACAAGAAATATAAGAAACTACCGAACCGAATAAAATAAAATTTGGCAAGAACATAGTTTATGCCAAGGAGACGTCAGTTAAGAACGGATTTTTGGAAATCCGTTCTTTAATTAAGGGGTAAAAATAGGGGTTGGAAGTCATACAAACCAACTTCGTGAATTTTAGAAAGTCATCCTTTAAAGAGTTAATTTAGGAGGTGCAAGTTAGTATGGAAACTCGTCATTTTGAAGTTAAAAGCTTATAGTTGGAAACAAAAATAACTGTATCATGGTTTCATTATTTTCATTAAAGTCATCTTCCTAAGGTGTTAAACTAACGGGTTGTAAGTTTGTACGACACTTCATCATTTTTGAGCTTTTTTTTAATTTGTTCTTACGTATACACTTGTGTGTGTGTGTGTGTGTGTGTGTGTGTGCGTGTGTGAAAGAGTGTATGTGTATCAGTGTTCGTTTAAACCAAAGTACTCAGCAGACTTTCCGCTCGCTCATAATCGTGGCCTTGCAGCCATTCAACAGCTAGACGTTTTATTTTATAAAAATTTAAACCTTTGGTAAAAGCATTATAAGATACAAGTAATGCCTATGTGCAAGAGCACAGTTGAACCTGGGAACTGGGAATGGGAACCTATGAAGCCTTTTGTTTCCTTCCTCCCCAGGAGCATATGCAGTAACTAATAATACTTTCGCCCAGAGCTCTGTAAGTTTGTTGTATTAATTTATGGTCTGCTACTGTGCGAAGAGTCTTGAACATGTAAATTAATTTTCTAATTCGCTTAGCAACTGTCTGAATGTGTGGTTTCCACGTTAGTTTGTGGTCAATAATAACACCTAAATATTTTATGGTATCCACTCTATCCAGTACAGGACAGTTGCAGCTTTTATTGTCAGGTAGGTAAGGATTACAGGGATGGCAATGTGCTATGATTTTAAGTTAATTTGTGGGCTAGAAGCAATAGATTTCTGAAAATAATAAATTTAGTCTTTGCTGCATTTAGCGTCAAGAGATTGTCTTTTAGCCAGGTTATAATTGTGGCCAACCCATCTTCTGCGAACTTTTGTGCTTGTAGCCAGGTAGAGCCATGGAACAGCAGGACTGTATCCTCTGCAAACATGATAATATCAGCATTTTTTTGCTGTAATTTACATAGTTCATTAACGTAGAGCAGAAATAGCGTAGGTCCAAGCGTACTGCCCTGTGGTACACCATAACTACATACGGCCACTTCACTTTCAAATGGACTAACTCGCACTTGTTCACTATGTTCGATCAGATAATCAGCTAGCCAGTCGAGTACGATTACTCTTATACCCGCATTCTCTAATCGTGCCAGAAGAATAGGAATTGATACCGTGTCAAATGCTTTACGTAGATCCAAAAATACACCAACACATTTCTCTCCTTTGTCAACGTATTTGGTAGTAAGCGATGTTAAATTGAGCACAGCATCTTCCGTTGACTTTCCCACTCGAAATCCATACTGGTTACTTGCAATAATATTATTTTTTTCAAGGTAGGAGATCAGCCTCTTATTTGCTATTTTCTCTATAACTTTGGAGAGAGTCGGCAATAGGGAAATAGGTCTATAGTTGGAAGGTATTTGTTTGTCCCCTTCTTTGTAGATAGGCGTGATCATTGCCTTTTTAAGAGCTTTGGGGAACCTACCACTGGTGAAACTAAGATTACATAAATGAGCTATTGGCTCCGCTAGCAATTGGTTACATGACTTTAGTAATGAGGTTGTTATGTTGTCCCATCCTGGAGCGCAGTTATTTCGAAAGCTAGATATGATATGAGACACTTCGTGTCGATCTGTCAGAAATAGTGATAAAGATTATGGTAGATAACAGTTGGGCGAATTAGCAGCAGTCGCAAGTTCGGTATCGCTTTTGTTTAATTTATTCAAAGTGACGGCCGCTAGATCTTTACCTATTGACGTGAAAAATTCATTTACCTGATTTAAGGAGTCTTGTGGGTGTTCCTTTGATTTTTAATAAAGGCTTGGGCTCCGTTTTGCTATTATTATAATAGTAACAAAGTTTCTTAATTGTGTTCCAGGTCTCCTTAATGTTACCTTTCCACTTTTCAAGCTGCATTCTATAATATGTTTCTTTTAGTGATTTTATAATGCGGTTACATGTATTCCTGTATTTAATAAAATTATTTTTGATGTCATTGTCATCGGGGGACATTTTTAGCTGTTTCTGTAATTGATTTCTATGACGAATGCATTTAATAATACTAGGAGTCATCCAAGGCTTTACAGGTTTATATTTATTCGACAAGGGTTTAACTATTGTATTGTCTTTTACTACGTTTTGGATTGTTAACATGAGGTAACTAGTAGCTTGGTTTGGGTCTTTTAATGTAAGATACTCTTTCCAGGAGTGCTGAGCCAGTATTTCCCTAACTGCGTTAATGATTGTTGATTTTCTTTGCCTGTGGTTTGCATTGTGTATGTTACATTTTAATTTTGTGTCGATGTGTTGTAAAATTGGAGCATGATCGGTTAATTCATTAAATACAAGAGTTTTCCATGAGTAATTAGTTTTTACCATAAAATGGTCAAGGCAAGATGTTATTCTAGTCGGCAAGTTTATTCCTTGAACGAAACCATGAGAAGCGATTAGATTCAAGTATTCGGATAAAACACCGGAGGAATTAGAGTCATGTAAGGTATTTATATTAATATCACCTGTGAAAATGACATTTGATTTTAATCTAAGGTTATGAAAAATACTGTCTAAGGAATTAAGATAATCTATTGGATTACTGTAGGAAGGCGGGCGATATGAACAAATTATTGAATATGTATCATCAATTTCTAAAATTAAGCAATTGCCTTCAGTTATTGGGGGTTCAATGGCATTAACTGAAAGATGTTTTCGTACGTAGGTAACTACCCCATCGTTCTGATTAAGACAATTTTTGGTATAGTACATATCATAGTTGTAAATCGGAGGCGGGTTATATTTACTAGACCAACATTCAGTCAATACAATTACGTCAATAGGTATATCAAAGCTACTCAAAAAGGCAATAAATAGGTCAATATTTTTATTGATGCTGCGGATATTTAATGATAAAATAGTAAGGCTCTTGTGTTTATTATTGTAGTATAATATCTTAGAGGATTTTGACGGATCATCGAGATAAATACATTCAATAAGTGTGACGCATTCTTTATTATCTTCAACATCATCAAACATTTTTACCTACATAAACTAATATTATAAAGAGGAAAGATTTGTATTTTTGTATGTTTGTGATGAATAAACTTAAAAACTACTGGACCGATTTCAAAAAACTTTCACCAGTAGAAAACTGCATTATTTTTGAGTTACAAAGGCTATATTTGATGATAATTAGTGATGTTTTAATTAAATAATAAATAATGTTATATAAATTTTAAACATTTTGCAGACAATAAAATTTTGTCAGCTAGTTTCTAATACAAATAATAAAATATGAAAAATATAATACAACTACTCCGTAGCTTTTCTGTGATGTGTTTGTGACATGAGTGACGTGACAGAAAGCTGACCATCAAGAACAAAAGATAGTGGCCACGCCCATTTTAAGTGTGAATCCGCTTCCAGGCGTCACCTCTATTTGTCCGTGCAAATACGTCCTACTTCCTACAAATATTATAAATGTGAAAGGATGTATGTGTGTAAGGATTTATGGATGTTTGTTATTTTTTCACGCAAAAACTAGCAATCGGATGTTCATGTTTAGCACTCAGTTAGACTATAATCTGGAAAAACATAAAAGGTACTATTGTCCAGGAAAACGCAGGCAAAACCGCGGGCAGAGCGTTAGTATAATATTTAATAGTTATGGTAGTTTTTAACTGCCGACGCAAATGGTAGTTATGGGGAAGGGGATGAATTTACTGAATTCAGCGAACATACCTCAGTGCGGTATCAATTGGAAGGGTTTGACTTGTGTATTACAAAATTGGCTCTTGGGGAGGTGGGGGGTGGTAGTTACGGGTAATGGGATGAATTTACTGAATTCCGCTCTATCTCTGTTTATCTGTTTAACTGTCATCGTAGCTCTCGAACGAATGAAAGGATTTTGATTTAGTTAGTTGTTTTTGTTTGAAAGATTTCTTATTGTTAGTCGAGAATGTTGTAGGCTATGTTTAAAGAGTCGTGGGACCGCTCAATGCCAAACCACATACCTACTTACTTATATCTTTGTACCTACTTGAATTACAATACGTTTACCTAATGTATTGAATGTTAATTTTTAGTCGGCTGTTATTATTTATTGATTAAGTTTTATTTAATTTTATTAAAGTAATTTAATACGGAGCGGTCTCCCGACACGACAGGTTTCATTTAAATAATACAAATGTATTAATTACAAAATATATTATTATTATTATTACAAAATATATTATTATATATTATATGTATTGAATATTATTTAATATTCATATTTATTTTATGATTTTTTTTTAATTTTCACCTATTCAGACTTTTATTTTGTTTTTTTCTGTTATGTTGGTATAAGAGATTGATAATAATAGATAGCATCTTGTTTTTTTTAGTCTATTTTTAACGAAATTTTTATCTGTACCTACTCCATTTTAGTCAATAGAAGAAGTTTTAAAATAAGTTTTAAAATGAAGTTTGAATTCCGAAATTTTACACATAATTAAGCAGTTTTTATGGTTCATGAATCATACTTATAAGTATACGTATATAGTCACAAAATATACAGTTACAAAAGTATAATTATGGAATAGGGATGTTGACACTAATTATAAATTAATATAAATTTATGTCTAAAATATTAGTGGTAACATTCAAAGGCCTAAAATATGATTTTTTTATTGAAATCAATCACAATAAATTAAATATCATTAATTTAAAATGTTAAAAATTGTACTCACTGTCACGTGACCTCAAACGCCATTTTGAGAATATGACGTCATTGGAACAATTTTATATGGAAATTCAACAAACTTAGCAGATAGATAGTATTGAATATCGTTTAGTGACGTCACGTGACGTTTTTGGTGGGAAATTTCATAATGATTTTTATTTATCAATTTTTGTTTTTAAATTGAAGATTATTATTTTTATAATATTTTTTTCGTGAATATTGAGGTTCTATCTATAAAATAAAATTGAATCCTAAAATTAGTCAACATCCCTATTGGACTGATTCTTTGAACCTATAGTACACGCCAAACTAACACAATAAAATTTTATTCATATCACACAAGAAACCGACGCGTCTTTCTAGACGTCAAAGGGATGTCATATAAAAAAGTTTCTGGCTCACTGGGTAAGACATTCTAACTGAACCGAACTCGCAATAATCTGAAAACGGATACAGCTCTAATGTTGGCCATAATTCGAGCGAATGTCGGGAAGCCACAAAAGTTATGGTGAAATCGTAAATTTACGGAATTGGCAGTTATGGTCGCAATTCTGTGCGGTGATATGCTGTACTGGTAGAACATCTATCAGCTTCAGATACTGCCATTGATTTACTTCTGTCCAATCTAGGTCAGTCATGCGTGCTGGATCACAGCAAATTCGTTTTCATTTATGGGACAGTTGAAATTTAAAACTCTCATTAACTAAGTAATATTTATTAGAGTCAAATAGTACTCAAAATATATTCTAGTGAATGTATTATTATTATTTATTTCAAAGTTATATCGTCCAAGCATTTTAAATTCAATAAGTAGATACAAACAATTTTACAATATTTTCCCGTATTAATCGTATGTCTGTCACGTGCCATTTTCTTCATAGCAACTGTGTATCAAGTTGAAATTTGATAATATATTCTAATGCATAGTTTAGATACGTTTAGTCATACAAAGACGGATGATACGCGATGCAGCAAGAGCCAGTTACTATTTACTTACAAAAACCGGTTTATTCCCGTTGTAGTTTATCTTCTGCCTCAAACAAGCTATTGTCGATCTTGAAGATAAACCACAGATATCTGTACCTAGTCGGGCAAACCCGAATATATTACGACATTTACACAGAATTAAAAAAAGAACCAGATGTCACCTTGTTTTATCGAGAGTGACGCCGCTCGCTTACCATATTTGCGTAATTTTTAGTGCGGTCTGACGCGGTAATGGCAGCCGATTAATAACAGCATGGTGTCAATGTGTGCGTGTGATACTTGTACGAATAGAGGGGTTGGTATTATTATGGGTGCCTCACTGAATTTGTTGCTGACAATCCGTTTGGTTCTTTTTTCATGTCTGTGGACATTTATCAGTATTAAGAACTAGTGAACACGATATTATCTCACCAAAGTATTTTATTAGTGATTTGCGTAAGGAATTATCAATATTATCATTAAGTCATAAATATTGTTACTGTTATTACCTTTCCGTGAAGCCAGCCTGGCTGATTACTATCTTTCATGAGCCAGCCGCCAAACGACTCCTAGTATTTTGGCTGGAGTAGTCCTTTAGCCAGTCCTTTCTTCTTTCTTGTTCGGCAGCAATATCGTCAACATCATTGGTGTTACTGATGTTTATGGGCAAAGTTGACCATATACCATCAGTTGGCTAGCCAACTCGTAGGCTATTAATAAAGGAAATAGCTAATAAAGGAAAAATAAGGTTATAACCGTTGATCGGATGAAAGGATACGTTCCAGTAAAATATTCAGGTCGCTATGTCCTTGAAGGCTGCTTTAGCAAAACCGTTGAGATGAGAAGGAATTTTGATGTCGAGTAAATAATCTGCTGGTCGGGAATTATTTTGCTTCTTTGAAACGGAAATTCCATCCATGTTTATTTGGAATAATGCGCATGTAGTACACAGTCATGGACTACATATGGGGGTAATGAGAGAACCATTTTTTTATGTAATCAGCGTACTAACTATAACAATAAATTAAAGTCTGACAAACAGAGTCAATTTGTCGGCAGCTAAAAGTAACAATCACTGTAGAAGGGTTAGTGGAACTTTAGAATTTGAACAATAGTGTAAGTTCCTTTATAGTAAACTAACCATTATTACATATCTTGATGTTTAATGTTATGCTATGTCCCAGATCAAAAGGTTGAGACTGACATATGAAATTATAAATTATAACACATTAAAATTACACAAACGTGCGTTACACATATTATAACAGGAGTCAAAAAGAAAATTACAAAAAAGGAAGGATTTATGAAAATGGATGTCCAGTAAAATAAATATACCTACGTTACGCCTTGTTTTAATATGTATAAATAAATGGTTCTTTTGTCAAGAATTCAAGGCCTTCAGATATTTATCATAAAAAAATCTCATTAAGAGTAATCGGAGGAACTCCATTCAGTTCATTCACCTCTGAGATCAGCTTAGAGCGACTTTTACAAACTTGGGATTAATTGAATCCGGCCAATAACCTCCATTTCAGCATTAGGCTAAAAATATAAATAACTACATTAAATAGAATAAAAAAAATAAAAAGGACTTGATGCTCTTTTTGGGAAAAATTGAATAAGTAAAAATTATACGTTTTTTAAAATAAAAGCCAAGCCTTTGACTCTACAAGCATTAGTCCTTGGTTAGCCAAAAAGCTTGGCCTTTTCCCGGTTGTCGCAAAGAAATTGTAAGTTATGTAAGTCACACAATACTTCTACGAAATGGCCAATCTAGAAGAAGCGAAAATTGACGGGCGTGTCTAATGAGTAAACGCCAAACGGTTTTACAACTTTGACCACAGAATGTTATCTGACCTATTAAATAAACACGATTTGAAAGAGTTTGAATAATAAATACCCATTAAGAAATACATAATAGATTCTCTAGAACAGTACCTAAGCATGAGTATAGACTTATGACACTTATGTATATATTTAAATATACGTCTGTACTGATAGTATCAATTAACTAAACTGTCACATACCTATTACGCTTCTGAATCTTGAAGGGCCTATTTCATCTCAACTTAGTCTGTAATGTGATCTGTGTCTGAGTGATCTATTAATATACAATAATTTAATGCAATACACAAGATAGAATATTTACTATGCATAAAGTATAAATAATTATCTAAAAAAGTATGAATTATGAAGTATATTTGTTACTCAATAACATACTAGTCTGAGCAAGCCGGGTGGTGGATGACCACATGATTCAATTCATACAATATCATTGCACTTTATTGCAGCCGTGGTGTGATCCTTAAATAATAAATATTAGTAAAACGTAACCGATACATGTATGTATGTTAGGTTAGATGATGTGTGTTTATCGTATCGTTGATTTTAAACCGTATATACAAGTAAAATAAGGCCCATATTTTAACGTAAACATACTCGTACATGGTAAATTCACATATCTTACTTTACCAAAACTAATTACGGACTCGGTAAGAGTGGTCACCGTCATAGTACCGCCATCCAATTTAAAATGACATCTCACACTGTCTTTATTGCCTGTGTCTTTGTACTGTATTTCGTTTGAATTTTTACATTGAAATATTTGACGTTGATTCTATTTCGTACAATGAAGAAAATATCAACGCAGACACAGATAGATTTAAGTCAAGCCTACAGTTATATCTGTGATTTTTTGTGGAAATAGCCGACATATGAGTTGACGATCCACCTTATGGTAAATAGTTATCGTCCCCAGTGGACATCAGCGACACAAAAGCATCACTGATGCAGTCAAAAAGAGAGAAGGAAAAAAGAAAGAAGTAGCTCTCAAGCCCCTTGCCGGAACACGACGAGTCGTTTGGCGGCAGACTCATGTTCAAGGGTGATAGCTATCCAGGCGAACCCCTTGGAGAAATTATAATAGTAATAATGGTATTAATGAATTGTTAAAATCAATACATAGTAAATAGTAATAATGGTATTAATGAATTGTTAAAATCAATACATCCGTTAAGAGGTTGAAGCCAGCGGGCTAATATTATCCTCCAGAGCTGAATCCACTGTATCAATTAAAGGGAATAAGCAAATATGGCTTTAGCTTGCTCGCGCAGTGAAATCAGACAGCCTTCAATAAAACGGGGTTTACTGAACAAACATCATCGGACGACAGCTAGCGTTGCATTGTATCGACTTGTTTATTGATACGCTCTAACGATTGACATTATACTGGGGAGCCTGTAAAATGACCGCTTGGACGTGTCCCTTTTAATTTGACTCTTTAGAACAATAAAGACAAACAATAGATAATGTGACATGTGATGTAAATAGTGATAGTGATGGATGGATGGATCCACGTCGATTAGGATGTTGTAGGTGACAATCCATCTGAAGATAAAATACTCACATTTTTATTATTTAATTTTGCATGAGATAAACGTCCATATTATATTAGTAACAGTTTATACTTAGCTTATGTTAGTCATCTAAATCTAAATCTTAAAATTAAACTTAATTTTATCTTACTTGATCCAACACCTGCTTGTACCTATTGCTTACCACCATTTATCTACTATCACCTGATGCTCGACACATCTGTTCCGTTGTCGTCGGCTACAAACAATAAAAAAATTCGAAATCCATAGCGGATTGATGGAGGACTTTTATTTTTACTATGATAGAAGAGCACCTATTACTTATAGCAGAAATACAGAGAAAAGAGCTGTTATTAATAGCTACCTAAATGTTTAAACAAATTACGATAAAAATCTAAGTTGATATTTTTGGGTGACAAAATCGGGTCCCGAATTAATTCTCCTAAACTATTTTGCGATGCATCTCGTAAAGTCGCCTGCTCTGTTTAGCTTCCGCACGACTGGAGTCTACAAACATCATTTGGATCAAAGGGGGCCATAAGTCCGTACGTCGGTTGTTTATATAGCTCCCAATACCAGTTCATTGAAATACTCCTGTTTGCCTTATCAGAGTTTTGCGAACTAGTTGCATCAGAGTTATTTACTCGTCTTTGCAGTATAAATATTAATGCTTCTAAGCTATAATGTTTCAACAAAGTATCAAGAACTGTCGGCCTAATCCACAAGCTCAAAGTCACACAGCGAGCCATGGAGAGGGCTATGCTCGGTATTTTTCTACGCGACCGCGTCAGAAATGATGAAATCGTAGACGAACTAGGATAACCGATATAGCCAAAAGAATAAGCCGGCTGAAGTGGCAATGGGCTGGCCACATAGTTTGAAGAAACATAGTGGAAAGAAAGGTACTCGAATGGCACGACGTCTCGGAAAACGGAGTATAGGAGGAACCCCGACTAGGTGGACTGATGACCTGAAAAAGACAGCGGGCATCTGCTGGATTCAGAAGTCTCAGGACCGATCAGAGTTAGTTCAGCGTAAGTTAGTGGAGGCCTATTTCCAGCAGTTGACCTTCAAGGGCTGATGGATGGACGATTAAGAACTTAATTTGACCCTTGGCACATGTTGGTCTGTAAGAGGGGCATAATTTTGGTTTGGAATAAAGTTCATAACTTTAATAAGATAAGCGTTTAAGCTAATCGTTAAACTAACCAAGTTTAATACTTGACTTTGTGTTTACAAACGACAAAGTGAATTTTATTGTATGAAAAACGTATTATTATACTTTGTACTATTCAAAGATATACGTGTTTTATAGTCCTCGATGTTGACTGACTACAAATTAGACGACGATGTTTTACGACTTCAAAATAGTTACGCTCACAACTTCTTCTGCGTTCAGCAATATGATCAGCAATTTATGTTAAGCACTTACGTTTATGTAACTTTTTCATAGGAGTAATTTTTTATAAAAGAACTAAAAGAAGGTGTAAGAGAGCTGAAAAGTTAAGAATATTTCGCAATGCTTCCAAATATGTGATTCCCTTTCATACAATATTTATATGATCTTTCTGTGACTGTCGTTAAAGTAAATGAGGACTTCTTGATGGAGATTTCAGAAATTAATGATTATTAACTATGTATGTTTCTCTTGTATTTTATGAATACTTTAACTTTATGCATTATGTCTTCTATGTTTTCAGTTTACACATAGACATATCAGTAAGTTATTATGGATAAAAATATATGAAAAGACTACGAAGTAAAATATACACTATTACGGTCGTAATGCGATTTCCTAATAGAGCTCAGCTGAATTGAATAGCGATGGCCATTAAGGACTCCTTGGAAAAGCGAATCTTTCTCGATCTGCGGTAATTTTTCTGTGGCATAATTGACTGGAAGTTTCGATTGTTCTTGCCAATTAGACCATCGAAGATCGACATAAAGTAGGTTAATCTTGAGTTCTTCGGAAATAAATAGCGCTTCACATTCATTACACTAGGATTCCTTGAATACCAATTTACCACACTAGGATTCTCTGTGTCGTGGGTGCCATGGACATTGGACAACGCACAAAGACAACAGGCAAACGCCCAGACCAAGAACAGAATCGAACCCAGGACCCTTGGCGCAGCGATCGGGCTTGATAAATAACCATTGCGCCACACGTAAATTGGGTAAATTGCTTCTTAAGCTTAGACTGAAAAATTTTCCAGACTGTTTAAAAAAACTAAAGTAATTACATGCCGAAACCTAACCTAACATTCCTTCTATTTCCCTCAGTTTCTGTTTCATCCTCTCTTCTCTTCTGTTGACTGAGGTATAATACTATCATAATAAATTAACCAAATCTTAAACACCTCAGCTGTGCTCCTGATTCAACCAAATTTTAGTAATACACATTGCACGTATTTCTCCTTCATAGTGAATTTTAGATTTCTTAAGAGGGGGCATAAAGCAAAGTTGCCCACTTTACATTAAATTATTTGGTAGTAAATCAAGTTTCAGTAACCTGAATGAAAACATGGTAATACTGCATTATAATCCCGAGGATAGATCAGACACATGTAAGGAAAAGCTTTTATCGACAGAAAAAATTACGAAGTTAGGTCAACTTTGCAACAGAAATGAATTTATTTCCGTTGTAGTGTATTGTCCAGTGCCAAATTTTTAATATGTATGTTATTCAAATTGAGTATTTAGCGTTTTGTTAGAAGAAGCAGCGCTTTTTTCTTCTTTAAGTATTTGAAACTCGAAATTATATTAACAAGACAACGATGTCGTCACTTACCTACTACCTAGTCATTGTTTTTAATAGAGAAAACCGTAAGAATCCAGCCTGTATTTTATTTATAGCAGCAAGGTAACGAAAGATGAGATCTGATTATTGATCTCATTTTAGCAAAAAGAAACTTTTCCGCTGTTAGACATGTTTCTCGTTGTTTGCTACGTTTTCAAGGATAGTTGCTTTTGTTCGGCTCTGTTGATGTTTCTGTTCACTGAATAACGCCAGATTTCATGCATGAGATACTCTGACAAATATGACATGGTTCAGTAATTAGTGCTGTCCATTAACTTGACGAAACATATTGTAATCTCGTTGGTGAGTTGATAGTCACTTCCAAAATGTAAGGGCTAAAATTATCTACACTAACCCGAAGGTCACAGTCTCAACGTCAAAAAGTGAGCGTCAGCTATGAGCGTTTAGAAAGATGTACCGATTCTATTCGACCTTATAAAGCCATAAAATTGCGCAGGTATATGTGCCGGGTATTATGGGATTTTTATGCGTCTTTTTTTAGGCTTAGCGCGCAATTTTACCTTTTTTTAGGCTTAGCGCGCAAGGATATCGATTGATTACAAATCCCGCGAGAACCCGGAACATTTTCATGATAAAAGTAAATAATTCATGATAAAAGTGTTAATCCAGGGTATAGGCTATCTCCTTTCCAAATTTCAGCCAAATCGGTTAAGTAGTTGTGGCGTGATTTAGGAACAAATATCCAAACATCTAAACATCTTCACAAACATTCACATTTATAATATTAATAATATAATTCCTGTAATAAATGTGGATGGAAATGTTCCGTCACTGTACGTTCTTGTGATTCGTTCCTAAATGATAAGGATCTAACCCAATCACGTCCGTTAATCAGGTTTCAAAAATTATTTCCCTGGATCTACTATTGTGGAACGAAAATGAAACATAGAACTTAAAATTTTCATTTTACTAATTAAGACACGATTTGGTTACACATATCAATATATCAATAGTAATAATAACACTGAATATGTGGCTTAGATCAGACGAAAATACTTTCCGGGTTTTCATTGTATACTTTAAGTAGTGGATAACAAATAGAACATCTTTTGGTTGGAACACACGTGGTTTATTTAGTTGTTTTGACGGCTAAGATTTACTTAACTACTGCTAATTAAGCAAGTGTATTACGCTTATTTGTTAAAGGCTTAAGATACAGCGTTTCACAAAGGTCATTGGACATGAAAGCGAAACCGTTGAATTTATTTTCTGATTAATGAACATTCATACCTGAGGTAAGATTGAATAATATATGAGTTTGAGAGTAGATTCCCTCCCTACGGGGCCGTAACTCAGCGGCCAGGCTGGATTTGGAGGGAACGTGAAATATTCATACCAATTGTATTTGTTGCTTATTCTGTTGCTGTCATTATAACTCCTCAGTGTTTGTTGAGTTGGGAGGAAATTATTTATTGATTGTTTATCGAGAAGCCGAACCAAATGTATTTGATCTTTGGTTTCTATTTACTGCAGAGGATTTTCATTAGACACGCTTCGGGTATTAATTCTATAAAAATAATGTTTATCATGCCGGCTCACCGCGCCAAGGGTCCTGGGGTCGATTCCCAGCGAGGCGGAAATTTTAATGCTGAGTTTGAATTTCTGTTCTTAGTCTGGGCGTTTGTCTGTTGTCTTTGTGTGTTGTCCATGGCATACGGAAATCTTAGTGTGAAGCGTTATTAAAAAAAAACTATTTTAGCTGCTAAACTCTGTAACATCATGAAACATTCTGCCCGCGGTAAAGGCTGATAGGGCCAATAGTAATTGTCTATTCGAATACAATAATCTAACATTTTAACAAAAAAATAACCGACTTCAAATGAAGTACATTGTACTTTTGACATGGATAACAATGTCAAGTCTCGCTCAAATTTATGTGGGACCACACGACAAGCACCAGCTTTCCATTAAAAAAAGAATCATCTAAATCGGTTCACCCAGTCCAAAGTTCTGAGGTAACAAACATAAAAAAACAGTCGAATTGAGAACCTCCTCCTTTTTTTAAGTCGGTTAAAAATACTAAACGAACTGCATGATACATTCCGATGATACAATAACGATTTTATTCAGATTATTTTAAGACCGAAACTGTAAATATTCGTATATCGTTTTTACAAAGGTTTCCTCGATTTATTAAATACTTTCCGCTTATACGCGGGAAACTTGATGCTCAATTATTCCCATATTTACCGGATACTTTCTTCATAAAAGATGAGCAACAACTTTTCCAAACTCAACCTCAGTTGTTAATTTTTTCAATACATGATAATTATGAACGAATCGTTATAGTTCATTAAGCAGGAAAAATTAAGTGAAAGAGGTTTGTACGAAAAATGTAGTTAGATGTACATACATACGAAACTCGACAGAAAGGGGAGCTTGAATTTCAAACCACGTCGCTTACCAGCAGAAGATACGATATAATTACGAAGGAGTTTACTATTAGCAGCTATTATATTTCTAGATCTAGTTGCTACAATTAGTACTATATTACTAATGAACGTTTATTCAAGGTTTAATCAAGCACCAACCCTCTCGAAGGTTGAATTTACTTACAGTTGAATGCACTTCCACTTATACTTCATACGCTCGATGAGTCGTTGACCGTGAATGTGAAGTGATATGGGAAAGCTTTCTTGTTATGTTTCAATATCTCTTTGTATTAAACGTTCAGTAATTTAAATAACTCGATCTTCATTTAGAAAGTTAAATAAAATTAAATTCGGATAACCTCACTAAAAAAATTGGTTAGGCAGAACCACAGGAACTCTAAAATGACATACGTTTATTTTTGAAAAGACTGAAATAAAACAAATAGGATTATTATGTATGTATTATGTGTATTTTTCTTAATTCTTTTGCAAAAGCAAAAATTTTTCAAGATTTAAAAAATCCAATTCTTTTTCTCTTACTCAAAACTGGCCTTTTTTGGCAGCTGACCTGACCATCTGATTTCTTTTCTGCCCTTTCAATGACAGAATGGTCATAACTGCACTCCCATGTGTGTATGACCATGACCAAGGTAATATAATTCAAGGTACCTAATCATAATTATAGACAAGACATAAACTAATTTCCACCACATTCTACGGATGCTTCATGACACATGTAACAAGTAGCTTTTCTAGTGCAACAGTTGTGAATTGTCGAATTAAAACGCCCACGAAAAAATCCATAATCTTCTATAATATGCAAATCCTGAGAAAAGTATGGAAAGACACTGTTAAAGATTTATTTATTTTAAGAATATTTACTTTAATCATTAAAATATACTTTATTTTACTTACTAGCTTTTAACCGCGAATAGACAGATTGATTTCGTTTATTAATATTAAAAAAAAATTGTTTAAACAAGTCTTATAATACTCTTCTCTGTTTTGATTATGTCTTTGCACTATGAAATTTCACTTCTCTATTGAGTATTAAGATAATTAAAAATTTAATTTTTTTGTGTCATATAATGGCAATTGCAGTAATGCCCTCATAGTATGGTTAGTAAGGGAATAAATCAACAAATAACGAAAAAAATATATTTATAAATCGAAAATATGGGATCTTTCAACACTAAAAGATTGGTAATGTAAGTATCTAAATTATAAAATTAACGTTTTTCCAAATCATTAAAGAATTTATTGAAACACAAATTTTTTGTTTTCTGCTTCTCCTGAAAAGTAGTGCATTTTGAGTTATTTCCTTTTTTACTGGAGGCATAGAATTTTCAGCAAGGGTTGACTACAAAAAAGTAAAATCGGAACCGTCATGTCCGTCCGTCTCTCCGAGGCATAGCGCCAAGGTCCTTATTGCTAGAAAGCTGTTAATAGCTACTAAAGCGAGTGAACTTCTGGTGCCAGTATATTTTAGAAATACGAACGGTTTCTTAACAATGGCGGCAAAATGCTCCAAATGCGCCCACCCTAGGGTTGATAAACTACTTTTATATCAGCAAAAAATACTACTGATATATCGAATGAATTGTACCGTAACTGTAGGCATTTCACTTGATTTATGACACCTAATGAACCGTATTGCTCTTGAAAACGATTCGAAACGCGTGAATGTGGATACAGTCGTTGAGTTTCATAGCGCGCAGTCATATAGCTACACCCTTGACCTTTTTACATTTATCTACAGAAAAATATGATTAATATCAATTTTTTATCAACAGGGCAACCCTTAGGTCGATTCCGTTGTTGACGTTGAGTTGACGCCCGTTTTTAGGGTTCCAAAGTAAAATCGGAACCCTTATAGTCTCATTATGTTTTATCTTATGTCTTAGGTTATCGATAAACTTACACCTTCGGAACCCTACATTGCACGTGGCCTGACACGTACTTGTCCGGTTTTTAAACAGCTTTTATTTAAGAAAATTGTCATGTTTGCTTTATAGTTCCTTTAAAACAACCTTTATATTTACTTGAATAAGTTTTCTGAATTATGATGTATTAATATAATAAGTCCGCGAATTTACATCGCAATCCGTTGAACGGTTTTAAATAAATACAGTATAGTGTCCGTTTATTTCTAACAACAACTTCTGTTGATTGAAAGAAAGAAGAAAAAACACATTTATTCAAGGCACACCGTACAACACAGCACTCATAAAAAGAGAATGAAAAGTAAAACAATTTGGTAGTCCAGTCTTGCACATTTAGGCCGCAATTCTATCTGAAAAACCTCGTATGTTATTTCTCTTACGCAATTTTTGGACTTGTATTAAACAGAACCTATATAATATATACTATTCCAATATCAACGCTACATTTACACCCCCGTGTATAATATAATAGAATTATCTATGTTGCTAGTGACATGGAAGTATCCAAAGAAAACAAAAAACATTCAAGTCTCCCTCACTGATATCCGAACCCGTTCGCTTCGTTAGCAATATCGACAAAGTTGGTTACAATCAACTTTAAGAACACCTTCAACTTTGCAAATTAGTTAGGTATGAATGACTGTTTATTATCAATCTAGTAATGAATAAATTAAGATAACTAACTATCCAAGGTTGCAGTGAGAACATAATTACCAGGAATGCATATCGTTTGCGTATAATATAATAAAACATAACACAACCATGTTTTGTTATAAGACTGAATTTCCCTTTCAAAATGTTAACTCAATATTGTATTATAATAATACTTGCATAACATACGTAATACGCTGAGCTCAATGCACTTTCGGTCTGTGACCTAAGGTCGGGGTCCTCTTACGACACTGCACCCTGTTTCAGTCCTTTGTTATGAAATGTTCCCCGTAATGAGAGTAGATAAAACCTTTGTGAAACTTTAGCCTCAACGCTTACTCGCCGGTGCGGTTCAAACGGGTATTTATAAAGGCAGGTGTAATGTTTATTTCGTTTTATCTTTTAGTTTTTTGCACATTCCACTGTAGTTTTAACATTTGTCAGTGGTAAAGGAAAAATTGTTGATTTAAGCTGGCCATACACGATCAGGTTTATTGTCAAGTTTGCAGTTTGACTTGATGCGGCATCCAGTTTGCATGAGGTAGCTTTAAAGTCAGATAACCATACCGTGTCCATACACCGTCAAGTTTACTGGATGCCGCGTCAAGTCCGTTGCAAACTTGACAAATATACTTGATCGTGTAATGTCAGCATTTATGGTCAAGAGTTGGTATTGAAACAACGGGTGTAACTACTGTAATTACTGTAAATAAACATGGTAAACCTCACACTATACATATAGCGACTGTATTTCACGAGGTTGAAATTTCACCATAATCATTGAAGACAATTTGAGGAATTTGCATGTTAAATTTTTTGCTAGTTATAAACATTTTTGACATTATATCTGAGATGATACACTTTTCTATACATGTACTTTCAGTAATATTCAGTTTAGTTCCATTGTAATGAAATAAACAATCATATTCTTTATTTATCCTTAATTACCAAACCAATAAAAATCGGAATACAGAAAAGAAAATGCTTTTGGAAACAGTTTAACTCTTCAAACGACTTTAAGCTAACTCAAACTAAAACAATCTTGTGTCAAGCTAGCAAGTGATTCAATTTAGAATCCTTTACATGCTAGCTGGTCAAACATGGTTCTTGTAATAGCTGATTCACACGGGACCCGTCATTGACGATTCGTCAAAAAACGATACGTCATAACTAATGCAGGTTCACATTGCATACGGAAACGAGTCTTTTCGCAATTCGTGAAAATATTCGAATAGATGTTCATACTAATTGATTTGTATTTTATGATGAACGTAATTTTTAAAAGACGGTACATCATTTAAGAAGCATCCATCATTTTTCCCAATTCGTGATTCGTGTGAATACGGCCATATAAAAACCACTGTTACCGTAAAAAAATTACGAATCGTGAAAAATGACGATACGGCAAAAACATGAATCTTCTTTGTATGAATGAGCTGTAGCACAGACATTTTATAACAAATAACAAAATTGTATTTGCAATGTTCATTTTGCAAAACGTCACTACCAAGCGTGCGATGGTTCAAATAGTTTACAAGCAAGATTCCGCGGATTGCACGAGCCAAAATCGAAGCTTTTAAACGACATGCAAAGCTTTACCATTAAATTCTGTATCGTAAAGTATGCATAGCATGCTATTGCATTAGCATACAAATTGTTCTGTGTAAAACAAGTGCTTACATACTAAGCAGCTATGTCCTTCGTTTGAATTTTTATCTCTCGAACAGGAGTTTGGGTTCGAATCCAGCAACCCTAATTTTGGAAGGTATAGGTAATTAGGTAATTATGTAAGTACTAAGTATATTATGTACCTGTTATTTAAATTCCTTGTAATAATTTTAAGCGTTGGTTATTTCTCTTGGATAGCAGTTGTTGGGTCATTGAAGCAATTAAAATGGCTTTAAAACTCCAACACCCAGGCTAGCCAGAAAACCTCTTCATATTCTTACTGAAAAATCATGGTCGAGTACCCTTCTAACCTGAGTGGTACGGAGAGGAATTGGTTCTCAGTGATGGGCTACTTGTATTTCTCCTGTAGGTTTTACTTCATTCAAGTCACTACATGAATGAAAAGAGTACAGGATATCATAGTTCAATATGTGTAAGATACCCCAAGGATATTCATAAATATTATTACATAGTGTCATATCTCTAAAATAATAATGAAAAAATATCGACTCATCAATCAACTAGTAATACTACACCAATCCCTCGTAACAAGGAATTCCTTTTAGCGTGTGCACTGCAAAGGGATTTGCTTTGATGAAACCTTCAATCTCGAAAGTCGCTATCGGTCACATCTCTGTGCCATTTAGTGCCATTCGCGGGTTGAATACTCGGATAACTGACCTAAAGCAACGAGGCATTGACGTATACCTTCGTGTTGCAACTACCATACAGTACATAAGTAGTACAGATAATACTCGTATTTCTAGAATCATATACCCGTCGGTTAGGGATAGTAGAGAAGATGGAATCAGAACATAATATTCACAACTCAATTTTAATAGTTTATAAACTATGAAGATTAGACCGAAAGCCTAATTTAAATTTAGACACTTTTTTATTATTGCACAAAAAAGAATTTTCTTCGACTGTATATAATTTTTCTTCCTTCTAGGTTGTAAATGAGCTAGGCTGGACTTATGTGGGTGGCGGCAGTAGCATATTTATGATGTATTTAATAGGAAAACTTACGGCTAAGATATCTTAAGTAGTTAATGAGTTGATGCACTACGGAGGACTATATTTTGTGTGGCATGACATGCACTTGGCCTTGGCCGGTATTTTATTCGTCGTCGCATCGACATACCTCAGGATAAAGCTTGCCGGCTTAATTTATCGACTATTAGAAAAAAAATTAACGTAATTACATTTTTTTAATATAATTAAACCTAACACCTAACCTAGCTGTCTAACATAATAATAATTGTTATGCATAATAACAATTGTTATGCATAACAATCGTTTATGCATTTGATTATGTTGAACTCATCTGCACTAATACTATAAAGAAGAAAGAACTGTATTTTTGTATGTTTGTAACGAATAAACTCAAAAATTAGTTGACCAATTTCAAAAATTCTTGCATGCCACTTAATTATAAGACATAACTAGATTGTTATTAGTTTATGTAATTTTGTACAAGAGTATTATTATAAATAAATAAAAAGCCTGCACGTCTAACAATAAGTGCACAGCAGAAACGTTCACATTTTCACACTAGTCAATACGTGTCTTTACAAAAGTTTATACTGTAACAGCGAATGCAAGTACATATTTATGCTTTATTTAAGGTCGTCGCTCGATATATATGATTGTTCCACACCTAGTTTAAACCGCTCAAAGGAATTGTGTTTGCTTCACCAGCCAGTTAAGTTGACGTGGTTAAAAATACGTTCCAGAGTTGGTTGACTTGTCTCGCTAGATTCATTTTGTTTTGCAATTGCTGTGGATTATTACTATCTGCATTATCTTTTTTATTTGAAAAACACTAAATTACAACCATTTATCCCTAAGGCATCGTTATGTTTTGCCTGTAGTAGCTGAAAGGAGCGAAAGCCTAGTATGCGTGGGATATATGTAAAGCTAGTTGCCTTCAGAGCCAGTCATTTTTGTTCTGTTTTTAGCCGGTAACGTATTGCTAATGCCTGTGTATTAATAATGTTCATGGGGGACGATACCGATGTAGTAATTTACATAATTAAATTAAATGGCTATTGACATTAAAAGCAAAACTTGTAGAAGTAATCTTGCAACCAATTCCAAAACGGAAGTCCTATTGAAAGATTACGCAAACACATTTCTTCGTTCAATGGTAAAATATCGTTTAAAATTTATTTATTTTATTTTATTTTGGACGCAGACAGTCACAATATATTACAAAAAAACTATGTTTAGGCTACAGACATTGAGTGCCAACATAATAATCATAATAACAAAATATCACTTGGAACCGTTTTTAACGGCTCAATTTTCGAATAATATTGTATGATTTGAAAAGATCGCATGTGTTAGCTCAACATAATGAATTTGCTACGAAATGTTCGCAAAACGTTCCAAGTCAAACAAATTACAATTTAGTATCAGCTCATAGCCTTCCGGTCTGTGTAGGTCAATTTGAGTTTAGGCCGCAGAACCGAGCGTAAAGAGCAGATGACGTGACGCTTGATGGAAAGGCTATCATTTATCATCATTATTAAATGTTATCAATATAACTGCTATTATTATCTTTTCGTGAAGCCTGCCCGCTACCACCCTCTTTCTTAAGTCAGCCGTAAAAATAATCATTGTGTTCCTGATGGAGGCTTGGGCGTCAGTTCTTTCTTTCTTTATTTCTCTTTCTTGGTAAGTAATGCATTGGTGATGCCTTTGGTGTGTTGCGAACAAAACACTCCAACAAATACTGAATGGCTAACGTTTTACAAATCAATATGTATGTAATGTATGTACGTATTATTTGTACGTACTTTGTACGTATCTTTGTAATTTTCACCGTACGATATTATTTAATGTTCAACATTAATAAATTATTCTGAAACATTTTATATGGCATAATACACAGGCACAATATCTCTCTTAAAATGTAATCATGTTTGTAATATTACTCGTATGTAGAAAGATTTCCAGCAAGCGATATCTCGGAAACTCCACACAGGCGTTGTTCGTGTCTAAAAATTAATATTACTTTATTAGTAAGCAATACTATCTCGCTTCGCTTCGGCATCTAAAATTAGAAAATGGTGTCGTTGCCTTTTTCGTGTTAAAGTATCAAAGTTATAAGTAATTCAATATTTCAGTGTTAATAAAGTGATTAGGCATTAACGTTTTTCTATTTTTATTTTCAAAGAACGAATTCCTAATTATAAAGAACACAAAAGTGGATCCTCAAAATTATAATATTATTAAAAATGTAGCATGACGAAAATTGTTTATTGCCTGATAAAAATGAATTGCAATTTATTCGAGGGTGTATGTGAAGACATAGTTTTCCTAGAGAGAAACGAGGGCACACTCATATAACATTATACCAAAATAGGAGGCAAATCTATCTAGAAACGGATTTGAGATAACAAGCACGTCCCTTTTTCTATTCACATACATATTCGCCCCGATCGTTCCATTCACAACGTAGGCGACGTTAGTACGTTCTAAAAGGCTACGCGTACCTAAACCTTTTTACTAAAACCTCTTTTGTCAACGTGTCGGTGGAATGTTCTAGAATCGCCGAGAGCTTTTTTTTTGCTTTTGATTCGATTGAAAGAGTGACATGGGTTATATATTTTTTGTTGTATTTACGCGACAAATTTTAGTCAAGATTAGTCGCGTTTGTCTAACTGTTTATCCTTTCATTTTCTTCTGTATCATCTGCAGTAGAACAATTTTCAGGTTATTAAGATTTACAACTAAACTGATAAAAAAATCCAACAGGTTACAATATTATGTAATATTCAGTAAACCTTGATTCATATTGTGTAAGCTAACTTATACTGCCAAAAGAATTCACAGGGTTCATGGAACTATTAGGACTGTAGATTCTGTGAAATTGGCGATCGTGCAAGTGCATAGATTAATCTACATAATATGTGCAAGTGTAACTACTCCATATTCTACTTTCACATTCCATCGTAGTTCTTCACTTAAATTCAAAACGTGACGATTCATTAAATTGTCATTTATGACAAATTCACCACGTCAATAATCCGACAACAAATAAGACATTGAAGTATTTCAAGAACTAAAACTTATTTCGCCTACCATATTTTGTTTGGAATTATTAAGATGGGTGATTTGGAAAATAAAAGTAAAGTATCGATACTGGGCGCTAAGAGCCGTTCTACCACCAGGTCAATAGCAAACCTGGGACCGAAGTCAATGAGCAGGTTGAAAGTTCGAAAACAATCCTTTGGTTTTTCTGGCGTCCCTGGTATAAGGCCTGTGGAAAGAACCTCAAATGTAAGAGATGATGAATTCTTCTATATGTATTGACAGTCCTTATTGGCCTATGGAGCTAATATAGCTGGGTTACTGCAGCTGCTAGAGTCTAATGTGTTTTGAATGGATTAAAGGGAGAAACGGGTCAACGCTGAAATAAGCATGTACATTTTTCGTTAATTTTTGCAAATTGGTCAACAGCAACCAACATTTTCTATGCGTCTTTAATTGTCCAAAAATTTAATATTATTGAACTCTTATTATATTAAAAAACAATTTACGGCTGTTGTGTTGTTTTTCTGGTCCTAGAAGAGGGTTTACTTACAAAGATATCCAGCAGCTTTTCTATTGCTTGCAGCTCAGTCTATTATTGGCTATTTTTTCTTAGTGAAAATCATCAAACTCATCTAGTTCGGAGACCTCTTTCTCACAAATGCCTACGACCTCGACTCGAAGATATGTGGTTTCCATCATCGCAATTTTTTAATATTATTTTTATTAATTATTGCAGATTGCGATTGAATTCAAACGGCCGCCCTTACTTTATCTCAACACGTATCAGCTAGAACCGCGCGAGAGATTTCACGTGCCCACCGTGAGGAAGGCGACTGATGAAATTCTCGACGAGTATTTTACTGGACACAAGTATAATGGTCAGGTAATGAATGATAATGTCTTTTAATGAACTCGTAGCTTCTTGCACTATGACATGTGCATAATAGGTAAATGATTTTCAACCACGAAAACAAAACTATTATCTAAAGAAAACAAAGGATATTTAGTAAGACGCATCTATTAATGTTTAAATCTTGATGCTGATGATCATGTATCATGACTCATTGGGAGTTTGATTAGTAAGCACTGGCTTAATCTGGAATGTACCCTGCAGTACAAATGCCTTACATTAAACTGGTCGAAGCCAATAAAAATTGAATATAATAGGAATCTTGAGATTATAGGACCAACAAAACAGAATCTGCAGGCTAAAGAGGTAGGCGTTCTTGTTGGAAGATCGGGAGAATGATTTGCGTCATAGTTTGATTTCACAGATTAATTGTCACGGCTTTAATTTATATACAAAGAAGAAACTGCAAAATAGGCCATTGCTTACGCAATGGATGCGCGTCATTCTCTGCGGGTGATTTTTTGTAGTTTACGATACCACAATATACTGCATATTAAATTAGTACATATTGCATAGAGCTCAGTTTTTAATACCAAGTACACCAACATGTTCTTTTAAGACTTGGTATTTGTGTTGTATGATGGTACTTTACAGGGTCGGTCGCTTACCTGGTGCGAGATGCAGGCGTGTTAACAATAATACCTGAATATATACCTGAGAAAAATATAATTCATTAACAGTCTACAAAGTGAATCATTGATGTGACTGGCTTGTCCATGGTTTCGAAATTCTTTTATTGAAATCCTCATCTATTACCTATCGTTCTTTATCCAAGATCTTCCAAAGCCGGATAAATATTTTGCTAAGGTTTTAAGTTTTCGGTCCGAATAAATAGGGGAGGAACGCAAACTGCAGTTAATTTTCGTCACCGCACATCACGTACCAGGTTCCATCAACACTATCTGGATACCTGGCGTTTGTCCACAGTCCGGTTCTCACGTCATTTTCTACCTCGCACGTGTAAACTGAGGAACAAATTACCTGCATCGGTATTCCCTCTAAGCTATGACATGGGGTCCTTCAAGAGGCGGGTCTATCGTCATCTTCTTCGCTCGCAACGCGTTGGTGACGCCCCTGGTGTTGCTAATGTCCATGGGCGGCGGTGATCACTTACCATCAGGTGACCCGTCTGCTCGTTTGCCTGCTCAAAGCATAAAAAAAACTAGACTTGGCTAAAGCTGTAAGTTGTAAATCTTTTTTTAGGAATCACCAGCAATAGCCCTGCGCATAGCTGGCGAACTGATGAGAAAGGTGAAAGCGATGCAGTTCAATCGTTACCGCGTGATTACCGTGGTCACCATCGGTCAGAAGAGAGCTCAGTGCTACAACAACACCATCGCTTTCCTCTGGGACTACGAGAGAGATAACTACGTGGATGTTCAGAGGGAGGTGACCACTGCTTTCATTCAGGTCACCACTTTTGGTGTTTACCTTGACTGATTCGGACAATACCAGTGTTATGTGAATTTAAAGTCGATGCATACGTAACGTGCTTTTTCCCCGGACGGGACGTGAAATTCTGGAAATATAGTTTCATAGAAACTGTAAACGATAGCGCATACGTCACGGAGGCATGCACGGGACGGGAAAGGGGCACTCACGTATATTTATGCCACGTCCACGTCCCGTCCACGTCCCGTCCTCGTCCCGTCCCCGTCCCGTCCCCGTCCCATACACGTTACGTATGAAGCGACCTTTAGAGGCATGTCGTGGAAATCGATTATTAAAAATGTTCTCCTTAATCATGTTCCAGTCTCTAGTAAGTTAATGGGAAATATTATGTCGAGCTCATATTGTGAATGGTGAATTTACCTTGGCAATGACTGTAGGACAATAAGTAGTGCCATAATACAATTATGTACTATTATTTCTTCTGTGGTAGTGCCTAAGTTAATTTTTCGTAGCAATGCTTGCTCACGGATTTTAAGTTTTCGTCTTCATCCATACGATAACAAACCCCACTTTTTAAGATTTACTGTTTGGTGTTTCTAAAAATAAATTTTCCCAAAAATGTTGATTTAAAAATTCTGGATAAAATTATTTCATAGTAAATTACATACTTGTAATCATTGACGATAGCGCTTTACTAAAAATTTTTACTACAAATAAAATGCTGTTGTACTTAAAATTTAAATTAACCACTTGAAATTGAAAGACCACGAAACAATTGAATTTTTCTACTCCTGTTTCAATTTTGCTGCTTTAAAATTTATACCTTCGTTGGGAGAAGACTACTACAGATATTTGAAAGGATTTTCCATTATGTTTGCCTATTAGACTTACTATAAATAAAAAATACAACTTGTTATTATTTAAATATAACTTATTAAATATTATAAATAAAAAAAGTTTATTTTTTGCAACGTTTACACATTCCATCCAAGACATTACTAATAATTATCTAGCTCAGAATTTTTTTTTCATCCGGGACTACTAGCTTTGCTTACAGGGTCACTTACAACAACGCTTTTTAGGGTACCGAAGAAAAATCGCAACCCTTATAGTTTCGTCATGTTCTTCCGTCCGTCCGTCGGTCCGTCGGTCCGTCCGTCTGTCCGTCTGTCTAAAGTAAAGCGCCTAGACCCTTAGTGCTAAAAATCTGTAATTTGGCATGAATATACATATTTGTTAAAACTCCAAAATCATAGAGTAAATAAATTATAATTACTTAATAGTTAATGAGTAATTGTCGATAAACTTATCGTGCGTGGCCTGACACGCACTTGGCCAGTTTTTAGGGTTCTGTACGAATAAACAAAAAACGGAACCATTATATTTGGTATCATACCATGAAATTTGGTAATCATGTAGTTTTTTGTGACTCAAAGACGAAGGTGTAAAGTAAACAACTGAATTAAAAAAAAATAACAAAATGAAAATTAAATAAACTGAAAGAACAGAACTGCTATCACACTGTGGATTATTTATTACTATTATTACTATATCTCAGTTCAGAGTCAGTGATGTCTTTGGTGTCAATGATATCCATAGGCGACGTTAGCCACTTACCATCAGGTGGATTGTCAGTTCGTTTGATAGCTATTTCCATAAAAAAACAGCATCACCGTCCTTCTGTACTACAAATAATGAAGAGAATAAACAAACCTTACTTTGCGCACAAATCTTCGTATATATCTCCAGTTAAATTATTCAAGTTTTAAATCTGTTCTTTTCCGCGAAAATATTAGAGCGCTAAGGCTATTAAGCTGTAGGCAGAGTATTCGGGTTTTATGTACACCCAAAGATATTGACGTAGGAATTAAGAGCGGAGGGTAAAACTTCGCCCGGCAATCTCGGAGCCATTTGTAACTTTCCGGGGCTTGTATAAGCGAACCGAGAAACCTTTGACCTTTGATAGGAATAACTTCGAAAGTGGAGTTTTTTTTGTAAAATCCTCATAAACAGGTATGAAAGTAAATCCAATATTCATTAATTAGCTAGATTTTTTTACAAATCCCGCGGGAACCGGGATAAAAAGTAGCCTATGTGTTAATCCAGGGTATATATAAATTAATTTTTACTGTTCTTTCTAGTTATGGTAAAAATATAATAAGGAGAAGAGGATAAAACTTGTGTCTGAAGTCGAGACATCTCTGGAGCGGGTCTCGGAATGGGGCAGACTAAATTTAGTCCATTTCAACCCCGAGAAGACACAAGTTTGCGCGTTAACCGCTAAAAAAACCCCGTTTGTCATAGCACCACATTTCCAGAACATTCCTCTTAACATCTCTAAAAGCATTGGGATCCTTGGTGTCGACATTTCGAATGAAGTTCAGTTTCGGGACCACTTGGTTAGTAAGGCCAAACTAGCCGCAAAGAAATTGGGAGTGCTCTATAGAGCTAAGCAGTACTTCACGCCTAAGCACAGGTTGATGCTCTATAAGGCGCAAATTCGACCACACATGGAGTACTGCTCCCACCTTTGGGCCGGAGCCCCAGCTGGCCAAGTGGATCCGTTCAATCGAATTCAACGGCGAGCCATTCGTCTTGTCGACGATCCCAAGCTTACAGACGAATTAGAATCGCTTGAGTTGAGAAGAGATGTAGGTTCTCTCTGCGTATTCTACCGTCTGTATAATGGGTAATGTTCTGAAGAACTGTTTGGGTTACTACCTGCAGTTAATTTTCGTCACCGCACAGTACGTACCAGGTTCCATCAACACTATCTGGATACCTGGCGTTCGTCCACAGTCCGGTTCTCACGTCATTTTCTACCTCGCACGTGTAAACTGTGGAACAAACTGCCTGCATCGGTGTTCCCTCTAAGCTATGACATGGGGTCCTTCAAGAAGCGGGTCTATCGTCATCTTCTTGGCCGGCAACGCGTTGGTGACGCCCCTGGTGTTGCTAATGTCCATGGGCGGCGGTGATCACTTACCATCAGGTGACCCGTCTGCTCGTTTGCCTGCTCAAAGCATAAAAAAAAAAAAAATATCACGGAATTAGGTACCTTTACATTACGTACTTTTTATTCCTTTCCTTCTTTTCAATTGGGTTCCTCAGGTTCTTCTTTTAAGTCATTTGGCGATCGAGTAGTCAACTTAGTGGTCATCACAAATGAAAATTTGTTAACAACAAACACTTGTTATAATTTTATCCAAAATTAATGATCATTTTTGCAATCCATAACTCATATTGTTTTTGTTTATATCTTTATTGTTAAACTCTTGTAAACTTTGAATCCAATACAAGCCGCAGTAGCAACTTTCATCTATACTCCCGAGTGCAAGCATTTGCAGTAGCTGTAAAATTTTATTGTACGCTCAGAACAGCTGCCAAATTGCTATGCAAAAAAGATGTAGCTTTGTGTTCTACCAGTACGTATGATGCAGAATATCGGTTATTTCTATGATATTACTTGAACATAGTGTACCCTCAGTGGAAAAAAGCATAAGTCGTATTACTTTGAATTTTAGTTATTAATTATGATTGGAAAGATGGACAAAAGCTGCATAAGCTCAATTTGTTAAAATTTTTACATTAATCTTGACGGTTTTGTGCAAGAAATCGTAATGTGCATTCCTTTGACTACTTACTGATATTTTAACAGTTTTTTGCTCTCCTGTAAAATTGCAATTTCATCTTGTCTTTTTTCCACTGAGGGTATGTTAGATACAAAGCATACGAGGTATTGGACTTAATTCTCTAGGGAAGTATGCATACTATTATATTATATTATAGTATGCTGGATGCATTACGTGCCTCATACGACCGGACCTCAAAAGGGTTCATTTCTATCTTAAACCGATCCACACGTACGATATGAATAAATTGCAATCTCGCTGGTCACTGCGATGTGAAATATTGTCGTTACTCGTTACCAAATAGCACATACATAGCAGATTTAAGTTTGACAACTACGATACTTAATGTTAATTTAGAGCTCATCAATACAGCGTCGATTAGGATAAGTCGTAGCTAAAGTTATAATCTATACTTCTATACTAATATTATAAAGAGGAAAGATTTGATTGTTTGCATTGAATAGGCTCCGAAACTACCAAACCGATTTGAAAAATTCTTTCACTGTTGGGAAGCTACACTATCCCCGGGTGACATAGGCTATATTTTTTTTATATTATATTTTATATTATTTTTATATTATTTTTTTATATTATATTTTTTTTTACTATTTTTCCTGAAGCGAAGCGAGGGGCGATTTCCTAGTACTATTATAAAGCAGTGACTGTTCAATACAACATGTCCTACATACTTAATGTTATAAATGGATGTTCGTTATTCTTTCACGAAAAAACTACTGAACGGAGTTACATGAAATTTAGCTCAAAGGTAGACCAAGATATAGGATACTAAATATTCTGGAAATGCAGGAAAAGGCGCAGGCATAGCGCTAGTGTATATTAAATTTAATAAAAAACGTCCTGTCGTGTGCTGGGGATGTGGCTTTAGCTTTATTCACCCAAATGATTACCTGATGGGTTGAGTGTGAACAGTTCTTTGTACCTAACTCATTTTTCTTTGACAGCTAGCTAAGGACTTTAAACTTTACAAATAAATATGAGTATTCAAAGGCACGTTCTTCAACGTTTCAGTTTTTTATCTCGCTGTTGCCGTGATGGGAGTATCATAAGCGAAATGAAATGTAAATGGATAATTGCGTATCACACGGGTTGGTTTCGAACGATCAATTCGCTGTTAGGCGAAATTGGCTTGTTGGTTCGTTTTGAATGATGATGTGCTCTATGACTTTAATAAAATTACACTAAACACCATTGTTTTTCTAGAATCAATTAGTAGAACAATCATTATGCAAATTAGTAAAAATTTTTAACAAGGCAATTCTATTAGGTTTTTATTGCATTTATTTTATTAAAATTAATTTTATTATAATGTGCTTGACTTTCGGACCAAAAACTTTACAATTCACTAGTCAGCAGCAGTCTAGTAGCATTTAGTCTTATACAAAAAATTTAAATTTATTAAATTACTATTAAAATGTGCCCGTGTGGATGCCTTTTCAATAATAATTATCTTCTATTTTCTGTAACCAAATTTACTTAGGTGTTCATAAAGGTACTTGCACGAGTTTAGTCATAGAGGGTAATATCTGGTCGGTAAAATTTAAATCTGTCCAGTACATTGCCAGGGCATTCAAGGTTGAAGTAATCTTAATTATGAATACTTATTTATTGAGCAGAAACTTAATTTAATTTATAATATATACACATGTAGTTATAACACTATTGACCCATCATAGATGTATGAGACGTTTATTGTAAGGTTAGAACTATTTTTAAGTGACCCGTTATAGAGTTTTTGATATTTTGTTTTTGACTAAAATTAACTAAAATTAATCTAGATTTTACGATTCCGTCTCAAGTGATTTCCAACTAATTATATTCTATTTGTTTTAACTCCCTATTTTCGGAGCAAAGAAGGTTATTAATTTAAAGAATGACTTACGCTTTTGCATTGCCTTCGCAGATATATTCCAGCGTTTACCAAACATCTTACAGAAATTCAGTGTCCAATGGAAAAATATTTATGATGGAGATATTCGGGGTCTGATATCGCACTGAACCTAGCCTGTCTTCGGTATCAAAGCCGCATTCAAAAATTCTGTTTGTAAAAGAGTAAAAGCAATTTTACTCCGCAGTAGGGGAAACGGGAAATATGTAAAATACTCCGTCATTAGCATCGGCAGTCCAATTATTATCAGTTGATAATATACTATTAAGAGTTTAAGATCAAGTTTCAAGACAAGGGTGCTCCTTAACCGTTAACAGAATAGTCACATTTTATTTTGCTTTAGTAAGTACATTGACTATAAAATCCTGTATTTAGTCATTAAACTATTAATACAGTTATCTGATTGTTATTCCAAGAATAGTTAGTGACATTTTCATTAAACTTTATTAACATTTTCAACGGTGTTTAGGTACGGTGATAATTTCAGCTTGTTCTAAGCTATGTTATAACGCTAACACATACCTAACAACAAAGTTGTATGCCAAGCAATATATTTTCCGTACGTTCTGCCGAAAACCATGCGAAAACTAATACCGACAGTATGAATGCCATACGTGGCACGCGATTGCGAATAGCTCGCAAAGTATGTCTGTTCATCGAACATTTGCATTGAAACATCTAGATTCTAGACTAAAACAATATAGACTAGACGGGAATCTTAAATAAATATAAGCGTTAATACATAAACAGAGTTTGATTAAAAACTTGATCATGGCGTATTTTCTTCAAATAAAGGAGATTGTTTTGATTGAAATTTAAACGTACCTAATATAAGTATAGTATTTCGAGTAGGTATATTAAATATTCAGTGTCGAATAATCACAACATAATTAATAAACGTTAAAGTAACTTGTAATTTCGTATTTACAGTATAAGTTCGTGTTTCAAAATCATTCAATCGTATTGGTCTCACTGATTCACTTTTACGCGACAATTTTTTGATTCTACAAAAAAAGAGTTAAACCGGCTTAAAAAGAAAACCTGAAGAATGACATTAAAAAAGAAAAAATAACTACATGAATATTGAACTTAGGTATTACTTTTTTATTTCAATAAAATATGTTTATTGTCATCAACTCAACTTTTCATTGTTACCTACTAGTAGTTTTCTTTGTTTAGATTTTACCTTTTATCAGTTATAGAAATTAGAAGCATTCACTCTCTGCCAGTCTCTACTAGAACAGATAGACATCGCAGGCAGTATAAAGAGGTTTCTCAGTAATTTAAACCTGGAGTAAGCTTTGATTCAATAGCTCTGCAGATTACTTCACTGAAATATTTAATACGCGAAAGCTTTCTGGATGATCCTAGATTATACATCCATCGTACATTTCTCAGGCAGCGCGAAACAATCTCTTCCATTGAATTCTAGATTATTTCGTATACAAAGATCTCTTCACTCGTTGATATATCTGCTTTATTTTTAATGTATTGCTATGATATAGCTTGCTGTTTATTTGGACGTGAGACTTTTTCTATATCCTAATAGTTATTATTTCTTCATTGCCGGCAACGATGATGCCTTTTGGTGTTAATTTACAGACAACTATGGCGTTTGATCACTTACCATCAACCAGTCTATCAGCTCGTTTGCTGGCTCTACAAGCAAAAGGGTTCATATTTCAAAAAATTTTATTTGCATTTAATAGATAACATAATAATACACGTGGTTTGAAGTTGACATACCTACGCTAATACTCATCTATGAAGCCTTATTTTAATGAAAAATTTTTAACCCCGAAATGGTATTAAGTAGGAAAAAAGACTTGTGTCAGGCAATCACGGCAAATATCCCTGAATTTGTACAAAATATAACTATGAGGATATTTTTGCTTTATGTGATCCACTCTGTAAAAACAGCCGAAAAAAAAACCGCAAATCAATAAAAGTAAAATGTTCAACTTCTCTATTACATAATAGCACATCGCTTACATTACATTACATTTGGTAGAACAGTAGATTAAGGTGTTAAAAGTATTAATAGTTTACAGCTCTGAATAAAAGAATTTAATTGTAGGATGCCTTGAATGGGTCTGAAGAGCTAGTGAGATTAAAAGCGAACAGTTGTACGTCTTAGAATGTTTCCTTTGTAGAATCATTTCATTAAATAGTTAAATTAATTGACAATAGCTTCTTCACAATAATGCTTTTATCTTAAAGTGTAAAGCTTCTTATTTAAATAGTAATTTGTAGAACGTTCTACAACGCATTTCTTTTTGTAAAATGTACTCGTATCAAGTATAAAATTTGCTGACAAATTTAAATTACGGGAAATAAAATTAGATACTTATTATATGTAGAACTTAAATTAGTATAAGTATAAAACATCCTTACGGCGTAAATAACAAGTATTTTTACACTAAAAAATTCCCAAATAATTCAAATATTATCTCGATAGGCATTCAACGTCTCATACATTTTTATACCTCAATTCCGAGGCTTACGCTAATATCGAACCGAGAAGAGACAAATAGAATATCATTTTTCGATACCTACTCCGAAGGACTCCTTAGTGAAGCAACCTCGAATTTGATGGGCTTTATTTCAATACTATTTCACAGATTTCAAGAAAATCGTGCCTGAAGGCAATACATACGAATGGTACCTAACTCGCTACTACACAGTCACCATTCAGATTTGTATCAATTGTCTAAAGATTTAGATTTCAAAATACTTTGCAACTGCCTAGCTTGTATGTGATATCTCAGTCGATAAATGAACAAAAGAAATTGTAGTAGGAAATGAAAACAGCCACATACACGTGACTCTGTTTTCCAATTGTGCGATAAAGAACAGTTATGTAAAGATTTCATTACCTCGCCGAAGGTAACTGTTTAGAGGAAAATTACGTGATGACGTAACATCCATTGGCGTTACAGTCATGTTCCAAACATATGGTTATAAATACACTAAAAGAGTATAGACTTTTAATTCATTTGAGCAAGCCAGTTTGGTGATTGAAGAACGTGTAACATTTTATTTTTAACAGCCCTTACAGCTTCTCACGGACTGAAAACCTGTATACTATTATAATATAAAGCTTGTTTGTTTGTTTGTTTGGTTGAACGCGCTAATTTCAGGAACTACTGATTTGAATTAGAAAAAATATTTTTGTGTTGGATAGTTAATTTATCGAGGAATGCTTTAGGTTTTACAACATCACGCTACGAACAAAAGGAGCGTAGCATCAATGAAAAATGTTCCAAAACCGGGAAAAATTATTCCTTTTTGAGAGCTTCCGATGTGTGCGCTGTGTAAACGGTTTAAGTTACGCAAAATTCATGTATGATGGAATTGTTCCGCAGAGGAGGGAGGGAGAGGGATAGGGAGAGGGAATTTAATGGTCTCTGATATGTTAAACCTACCAAAACTATAAAAGTTAAAAGTAACAAAGTATATTCATTCATTGTTAGGCGAAACGGAGTTCGCCGAGTCAGCTAGTCATAGATAAAATGGAAATAATTACACTGATCATCATTAAAGAAAAAATTACACACATTATGGTTAAGGTAAATAACACACTTTATGCCGATGCAGTGGCAGGGACTCTTTATAGTAGGTAGTATAATTTTTGATTGTACAGGAAATTTATGAAAAAATACCTAAATCTAGTATATGAAAGTCTTTCCAAGTCGCTGACTCCTAGCATTAGAAGCTTGATGGGTTCCGATAATATAAACGGAACAGCTGATATATCTACGAGACCCTCGATTTCGTTATCGTGAGATTATTCACATTCGAACCTATCTTGAAGACTTACGTTAGGTTTACCAGATATGGGGATAAAATTTCCGGGACAATTCTATTAGGCCTCGATGCACTGACGCATTATTCAGGATTGTTTGGGGGGCGGGGTGGCAGCGCTTTTTTGTTGACGGACTTCATTAAACTTCAATATGGCGCCTCTCTAAAAAAACTCACCAGACTACCCTTCTGTCTACGGTTGGCACTCCTTGCAGTCCTCTGTCGGCAAAATCCGGGACATAGGAGTCTAATTCCTGGACATAGGACGAGAAGTATAGTTCCCGAATTTCCCGGCCATTTGGCAATCTTAATTTACGTATATATTTTTTATACACACCTACGAACAGGACAAAATATTATTCATTTATTTACCCAATTATCTATTTACCTATACTGTATCTATTGTACCTATCTCCGCCTACATTATACCTAAAATAGCTAGTAGTGTAGTGGAAATATTTATAATAAGTTTTTTGTGTGTATTGTTTGAAGAAGTTGTTTTTAGAGGGGGTATTAAGCAATCCGATCCAGTTATTATGATTTGTTAGCAAACATTAAAAATATTATATCTGATGCCTACGTACTTGGTAAGAACTTCCATTTCCTGAGATACTGATATTAGAAGCTTAGAATAAGAATACACATTAGAAGATGCAGATTGTTGAAAGCGTGAAAAGTCTTTTGGAGTACAATCTAGGACTTCACAATTACGATGGCTAAGCTGAAAGCCACTTATGAAAATATATTATTTCAGTCGTTACAAAAATATTTGTCGTAGAATAATAATGTTAGATTATAGTTAGAAAATCATCAAGTATACAAATTCATAAGGTTCGTTTACAAACTTAAGGGTACTTTTCTCCACTCTATTCGACGAGAAAATTGATTACTAACAACAGATCTAAGGACCCTTTACTAAGCCACTTAGGTAACAGAAAACTATTTCGCAATGCCAGACTATAAATGAAGAAGACAAATATAATAAAAGAACCACCAAAAATGCTATAAAACGTGCAAAATAAACTTATAAAATGTTATACCTACGACAGACATAAGCCGAAGAGTAATCCAGAGCTGTTTATGTGAGGCGACGCGCTGTCTTGCGAGCACTTATCCTTAATACAAGTTAACTGGACGACATACAGAATACGGAAGAAACGGAGACATTTGAAACTTATTTTGGAATCTCCTATGTGGATTGGATATCATAAAGATAATTAATACTCTGTAATGATAATTATTCATTTAATTATGTTTGTTATAAGCCCTAAAGGGCCTAAAGATTTTAAGCAGTACTACGATTTTATTTCACTAATTTCTTCGCTTTAATTATACACACTACATGAAACTGATTTGTTGAAGTGAAACTTTTTTAGAATCGTTGTGATTTCAAACCGGATGCAACGAAAAAAACGACAGGTAAGAGACACAAATACAAAAATGTGTAGAATGAAGCCAGGAAAGAATGAGACAGAAATATTCGTCAGTTAAAATAAATAAAAACGACATTGCGACATTAAAAATGCTAAGTTGTATTCATAGATGGTGCGAGGAATAAGATAGAAGATTCGGTTTATTGCTAGATAGATGGCGCTAGCTGCTCATTTTACTCTTCATATTGTGTTAAGAGATGGCGTTAGTTACCACTGTTTTCTTTTTCTTATGTTCGTGGTTATCTTTGAAAAAGTGCTAAGTTGTATTCATAGATGGCGCGAGGAACAAGGTAGAAGATTCGATTTATTGCTCTTTCATCTCATTATCTTGAAACCAAAATTTTGGAAAGTTTCACTTTTACCACGTGTGAATTGCACACATAATTTTTTTTTATATTTTAGCCTTGACTGTCGCGATGGTTTCTAATTACTAGAAGAGATAGCTAGACCTTAGAGAACAAACTTATTTTACATTTAAACCTAAAATAAGTTTGTTTTCAATAACATTCGGAGATCAATCTTGTGAACCACCCATTTATCCGTCGAAGAAAACAAATTTAGGTAAAATACAACCCAAATACCGCAGCCCTTTATTGAAAGGCAAATCGCAATTTCTTAGAAGTGTTGTACGCTAGAATGGTTGATACAGGATATCTACAGGTTATAAAACGTATGAATATAATTCTACTAATGTCGACATTTAGTTATTAATTGTTCATCCATCATTGTGTCCAAATCACTCTACTCTTCTTTGCTATTTGTTTTCTCTCTCTGCTTTATGCGCTTCTCTCTGCTCTTTCACCTCTGTGTTGCTTCTTCTGCTGCTGCATAGAGCACAACGCTTGGTCTCTTTTTAAGGTCGCTGAGTTATACTCTGTCTCCAGTTTACTTAATCTTACAAGTACGTGGAACAAAGTTTTAGTGTTCGTACTTTCTTGGCTATACCATCTTTCTTCTATTATCAACTGTAAAATGAACCATCATGCCACTCGTCCGCTCTTTTGTAACATAAAAAATGAAACAAAATAAGCAGAAACGAAAAACGGAACCCTTATAGGATCACTCGTGTGTCTGTCTGCCTTTTACAGTCAATTTACTCCGAAATTAATGGACCAAATGAGTTCAAATTTAGTAGTTATCCAAAAATTGACCATTCGCCTTCCCCTCCCCGCTTTATCTTCGAAACTAATGACGCTAGAATTTTGAAAATAATACAGAGAATAGTTCTTTACTTAAATATTATAGGAAAATTAATAAGAAGTCTATGCTCTTAAGAAATAGAAAAATAACTGTAAATACATAATAAACGTACGGAACCCTCTGCAAGCGAGTTTAGTTCGCAATTGTCAAATTTATTGTATGAAAACCTTTATCCTTATCTGTCTGTATTGAGAAGAGAAAATTGTACGTAAGCAGCAAATTTCTGTTGAGCTGAAAACATCGACCAGCTAATTCATTTTTTATCTTGAACGTCTAATGGATTCTCGAATGAACAGACAAGAAAAGGAAATAAGACACTCTGATAGATGCTTCAAATAATTTCTAGCGAGCTGAAACATCGGAATCAATGGAATTTTTTTACTCTTTTAGTATCGTAAATACACTCATAGCCCTACAATAGTATTCCCTGTGTCGTAGGTGCCATGGACAACACACAAAGACAAGCACAATACACTCAGGCCGAGAACAGAAATTCAAACTCATAATTCAGATTTTCGCCTCGCTGGGAGTCTAATCCAGGACCTTCGACGCGGCGATCCGGCATGGTAACCATTGCGCCACACGGGTCGTCAAGTGTAATATTTTACATTAGCGTTCTGCTCGGAGCTTTTCCCGCAAATTTCAAGCAAAAATAATATCATTAGATACTACTATTATTATTGAGTCTAGCTTGAGTCAGCCGCCATAGGACTCGTCGTGTTCCGATGGGAGACTCGAGAGCCCGTTCTTTGTTCTTTTTCTTCTCTCCTTCTTGGAAGGCCACACATCAGTGATTCCTTTGGTGTCACTCATGGGCTACGATAGTCACTTACCATGAGGTAGTTTTCAGCTAGTTTCTTGGCTACTTATAAAGAGCTTATCTTTTAATATTATAAAGAGGAAAGATTTGATTGTTTGTTTGCATTGAATAGGCTCCGAAACTACCAAACCGATTTGAAAAATTCTTTCACTGTTGGGAAGCTACACTATCCCCGGGTGACAGCTATATTATTATAATTATTTTACTATTTTTCCCGAAGTAAACCGAGGGCGATTTCCTAGTTTATTAAATAATTATGAATAAGGCTACTTAGGAATTGACGCGACGCACCAAGTTATCTGTCTTTATTCCTTGGTCATGAATAAAAGTCCTGAATTGCAGGTCACTAATTTTATTTATTTACCAATAATTTTAAGTCAACCCTATATTTTAAAACAAACATCTGAAAATAAGCACAAGGCCGCTGTCAATTATTATCTATATTTATTAAAAACATCTTCGGTAAACAATGGACGGAACAACAAAGAGCGGAGGGGCGCGTGACGTCAGAGTTCGCGTTGACGTCAGAGGCTGCGTACATGTGGGTCAATAGAACGAGCTAGCTCCGCCCGGGTAGCTCCCTACAGCTACAAATAGGTCACAGCTCTAAAATACCTAGCTATATTCGAAAGCCTCCCTCCATCGGCCGGTTTAAACAGCCGGGCTTTGAGCACTCCTAGTTATAACAAAGTAAGGAGCAGGATCCGTGAAGTAATAAAACAAAATTTCCATCCTTCACAACGCGCGGTTATTGAGGTCTTGATGGGGGCCTTTTTATTTTATCTTTTTAATGTTGTGTTCTATTGTTCGGTGGAAGTTTGGCTTTCTTTTCTTAATTAAACTTGATTTTATCTCTTAGTTTTAAAGTTCGCTGTTCTGTATAACCTTAATTCATTCTAATAAACTTGAACTTTTTGATAATAGGTGAAAATTGAACCTTTTGAAAAACGGAATTTTACCTTTTGGAAAACGGCCGCCAATAATATTTCTAATACCAAAGTCTATCAATGCGTTAAAAACACAAGGTTGCTAAAATAAATTGCTTGATGATCGAAATAGCTATTGAACAGAAATCATGATTCATGACATAATAAACCTATTCCTGTCGTTACCTGTTCCTTCATAAAAATAGTAGAAATTAATAAAGACGGTTAATTATATAAATTCTGCCTTGTAATAATCAAAACAATTTTTGTATTCCTAATTTTATTCCCCGTTTAATTAACGTTCATTTAACACTTCTTAAAAGGACCTGAATATAATTTATTCATGAATTCATTTATTGTAAATGAACGAAATAATTTATTCTCTTCACCTTATCTTCTGTAATTAAAATAAATTAATCTATTTATAACCTCTATATTTCGTAATGTTTTATTATCATAATGATGAATTGGGCCTTCGTTTTATAAGAGAATTGCGTAGGTAATTTATGGTGTACTTATATTAAGGGTGTTAGCGACACATATCGGCTTAGGAAGGTGAAACCATTTGATAATAAAAAGCCAGCCAATTTTACATCCTAAAACAGTAGTACAGAACCAGCGTCTTCTAATGATATGGCTGATGTCATCACTACGTCCATCAAGAACAGAAGGTACCTTAGGTTCGGAACGTACTACGTAATTGGTCATTTGGGCCCACGCGCGAAGTACGGACAATTTATATTCCACAAGCCATTAGACTCCACACGAGATGAATCGTTATCGACAATGCGCCATCAAGGAAGGAAGGAAGCATTATACGCTATATGTTATCCTGGTAACCGGTTTGGTTTGGGGTCGGGAAACCCCTACGTTTTCGGAAGCATTAAAGCCCTTACACCACTGCTACTCACACCTGACAATTATTTATTTCGAGATGACTATAAGTACAGACAACGGTTAGTTATTTTTTTATTATTAATCGACTTCAAAAAAAGGAGGAGGTTCTCAATTCGACTGTATTTTTTTTATGTTTGTTACCTCGGAACTTTGGACTGGGTGAACCGATTTTGATGATTCTTTTTTTAATCGAAAGCTGGTGCTTGTCGTGTGATACCACATAAATTTGAGCGAGATTTGACAATGGTATCCATGTGAAAAGCATTATAAGTCTTAAATTTGAAGTCGGTTATTTTTTTGTTAAAATTTTAGATTATTCATACACATACTCCGGCACTTACTAACAGGCCTTCATTGTTTTCCAAGGAACCATAGCATAAGTTTGAATTAGATATAATTTTATAACACATCGTTGCCGCGTTGTCAATTTGAAAATGAAATACATATTCCGGAATATAAGAGTATGCGGACATAAAAATAAGGAAAACATGTTTCTCGCAGAAATGTAAATACGTTTCAATATCCGGGTCTTACATATCAGAATATTTTCACTTAGGGAACACTTGCATAAATATGAGAATGGTTCACATGTCCTGAGTGAAATTGGACATTTTGTTACGTTCCTAACATTGTATACGTATATTGGAACAATTAATATTATTATGTTCATCTTTGAATTACGAGTATAAGGTACGTTATTAAAGCTAGACTTTAAATAATTAAGTACTACCTATTTGAGAAATTTACTGAAACTATATCAATCAGTGAGAGTACGTTCCTATATCTTAGAGCGACAAAGTCAAAGGCACTTACTTCTGTGGTATTCGGTCATACTGGAAGGGTTCTGTAGCAGCTTAGCTTCTGTCGCCTTCGCCTGTAGAATTAACCATGAATTGTTTCAACCTGTTGCTGTATCAGAGTGGCAGTTATGTTTAAAATCTGAATTAAAAAGTACTTAATTTAGAAAAAAACCTACTTTGTTCAAAATAGCAAGTATACATACATATAATGTATATCGTATAACGTATACCGTATGTATACCATATACTATATAACGTATGACGTACAATGTGTTATAAGAAGTTAATACATGGAGGATTGTCTTACTTTGTTGCTAATTGTTATTGACCTAGATTCTAGATTGATTCTAGAGGAATGTTGTTATAAGTAGGTAGAAAACCACGTTATATAATTTATAGTCACGTACAAAAAAATCCATTGACAAAGAATTTGCTCCAATTATAATTTATAACATTTTAACAAAAAAGAACCGACTTCAAATGAAGTACATCCAATAAAAAAAAGAATCACCGAAATCGGTTAGCGTGATATTGAGTTATTCGTCCATTTATCGCGCACATACTTAATGCAAATTTAAGACTTATATGCTTTTGACATGGATGCCATTGTCAGATCTCGCTCAAATTTATGTGGGACTACACGACAAGCACCAGCTTTCGATTAAAAAAGAATCATCAAAATCGGTTCACCCAGTCCAAAGTTCTGAGGTAACAAACATAAAAAAACAGTCGAATTGAGAACCTCCTCCTTTTTTTGAAGTCGTTTAAAAATAGGAACGTTTACAATTCACGAATTTCATTGTTTCAATTGAACGCCGTTAAACGGAATATGATATATTGGAATAGGTTTTGCCGTGATTCTGTTTTAATGTATTATGGATGACATTATAATGCGTACCACGAATAATTTATAATATGATTTCTCTACATACGTTTACCTAAAGCACAATTCTATGCAATATTAGGTACTATTTACTTAACTATAGATAGGTATACCTACTGTTGGTATCAGTGATCAATATTACAGAAAGTATAGGAATAGATAGATAGTATTATACTTTATATGTCGACACTATAATAGTATTATGAAGTATTATCTTAACAATCAAGTTTTTTTAAAATAGATTTAGTTTTAAAAAAAAACTTTACATAAAACTAATATGAAACTGTTTAACAAAACGACTACATTATATCTTAATAGTGCATCCATGAAATATAATTATTATACCGTAGTCGTGAAAGTACTAAGCATTTTAATTTAACAGTATAATATTTGGTTTTATTACAGCGCTTCCTGCGTGAAGCGGGCACTTTACAAGAAATCCAGGCAGTTTGAAGTCTTTCACCGCTCCAAACAATTTAGCTCTTTCCTCTTTCATTATTCTGAAGTGTGCTTGCTTAATTTTAAGCGATGTTCTAGATTACACCGCGTTTCCTTGACCTGGTAAAGGGGTACATGAAATCAAGAAGCAATCTTGGATGGATCATAACAATAGTATTTTATTTGCAGAAGCTTATAGTTAAACGCAGATGTAGGTATACAGTAGGCGCGCGAATTGAATGCAGTCAGGCCTGAGGTGAGGGGAGGGAGCGTGTCCTTGCCACCCGCTACTTCTTGCCTCGAACACCCGAAGTGTACCTAGAGTGTAGACTACACTACACTGTGTAGTGTCAAACTAAGTAGTGTTGTCTTTGATAATATAAGATCAGCGCGCATTCGTTGATATCAATTCAGTTATATTATGTGTACTACTTGAAAATAAAGCTTAAAAACTTATGTTTTAATCAATACTAGCTGTATGTTTTTATAGGAACCGACTATAGCTTATAAATTATAATATTATGTTATGTTACTTAAGCAGCGACTGCGACGTTTCTTTGAAAGAATTTCAATGTTCTTGGCTGCATCAGAATATTCTCTGTAGATCATGAATATCCGAAGACAATTTAAAAGAACTGAATAATTTGATTACCAAACAGATTTTAAGGATTAAAATAAATTTTGTTCTTCGTTCAAAGGGTTGTGTGGTAGAGATCGCAACTGTAGCGATAAGGCCGCCTGTTGTGTATTACTTTATTTGCTGTGTTATTTTCTTTCTTTTTATCATTTATTAGTGTGCACAATAAAGAATATAGTATTGTATTGTATCGTATTGTATAATCTAAAATTTTAACAAAAAAAGAACCGACTTCAAATGAAGTACATCCAATAAAAAAAGAATCATCGAAATCGGTTGGCGTGATATTAAGTTATTCGTCCATTTATCGCGCACATACTTAATGCAAATTTAAGACTTATATGATTTTGACAAGGATGCCATTGATGCCATGGATGCCATGGATCTCGCTCAAAAAAAAAACTCACACAACAAGCACCAGCTTTCGATTAAAAAAGAATCATCAAAATCGGTTCAGTCGAAAGTTCTAAGGTAACAAAAATAAAAAAAAATAAAAAAAACAGTCGAATTGAGAACCTCCTCCTTGTTTTGAAGTTGGTTAATAATAGTGGTATTATCCGTGTTATCATAAACGTGTGTATCCAGAACTATTTCGTAACAAGACCTCGTTCATTTGTCTTGTTCTGTCACGTCCTGACAGGTGTACAGTTTGCGGACTAGGCCGCCGCGCCGTCTGGAGGGAATTAATCTTTGACCTGGCATTGGTTTTGTTACCATCAATCACCATTAGCTATTTCTGTTTCTATAAATCAAATTTTATTAAAGGTCAGCATTGAATTATGTAACAGGATATTTCTGAGAGATACAACAACTTAGAACAAATCAATCAATCAATCAATTTATTTCTTTATGGTATTGGTAGTTCTAATCTTACTAAATTTATAAATTATACTCAAATAAACTTATTTAATAATCTATATATACATTGAACACAAAAAAAATTGTGGCAATATCATTTGTGGCAAAGACTTTGAAACCATCCACCCGATGTTGGGCACTGTTTGAAGGGCAATAATGCGAAGATGGTTTCAGACCACTAAAACAATGCATTAGGCACATTTGGTACATTCATGAAATCGATTTTCAACCTTTGTCACACATGACACAATTTTTTAGCATAGTAGCATACACCGGGTATCTAGTAAATCATAAAACAATTTTTTTAATGTTTTACGACTCTTTTGTCGTTCGCGTATCACATTAGTTAAGAAAAAAACATGAGAGGTGTCAAGGGACACCCGGATGGAACGAAGTTCCTTTCGATTTAAGTATTGTTGAATCACGCTACTAGCGTGATTCAGAAAGTTGTACAGCGCCATCTCTGTACAACTTTCTGAACCACGCTAGTAGCGCCATCTCTGTAAAACTCTCTGAATCACTTCAAAAAAGTGTCATCATTCGTAAGAGTCAAAAAGTGTCGTATTAAGTGTCGTATTGTCGTAGTATCCGTCTGGCCCCCTTTCACAACGCGCGATAAGGAACTTCGTTCCAAAAAGGGTGGAAATATTATGAGAGTTTTGGAAAAAAATAATAATTAAAAGAATACAAAAGGAGTAGACGATTTATTCTATTTCACTCCTGCCGCAAGCCGTGTTAAGTAACTTCGTTCCAAAAAGTTATTTCGCCTTGTGGCTAAACATTAATCAAATAATGTTAACCAAGAAAAATGTGACTTTCATTTGTAAAGAAATTAAACAGATACTTATCTAAGTTTTAATATTCAAAATTCGGTTTAACACGAATACCTATTTGAAGCAAAAATAAAGGTAATATAGGCATTTGCCGTAAACTTTTCAGACACATAAATTATATTAGCTACCTTACGAATATTATAATAAAGCACAGGCCTTATTGCGGGATATACAAAGGAATAAATAATAAAACTTAATAACGCGTAGGGAACGAATTATATTATTGCTTATTTTATTAGACCTTGTGGAGTTGATCCATTTAGTTACTTACTTTTATAATCCACTACATTTCCTCCGGGACCTCGCCTACGCAAAAATGGTTTTGCAAAACATACGTATATAATCACAAACAATCAATCATTTCATACAACCAACCGGTTTATAATCTTCCCTCTTTTCTTCTCCTGAACATGAACTATCTGTGTGAGTTTCACCTCAAATCGAACAATGATTACGTGATGAAAAGACAACCATCCAAACATATACACTTTCATATTATTTCATAACATTAGTAGGATTATTTTGCTGTTGTCATTGTATTGGGATAAAAATTTCTAACTTGATAGATACGCATCTAGGTAACTTTATAGAATCAACTCTGTCAGTTGTTTAACATGTCTCATTTGTGTAAAGACCTAATTATGCACAAAGATAGCACAAAGTTCATCACCCCATCGGAAGATGCTATAATTTTTGCAAATAGCGGTAAATGTTAATTCTGCTGTGAGATTTGTTAAGTAAACAGATACAAAATACACGTCAATATGACATGAATCGCTATACTCACCAAGAACGCGGAATTTGCACTAGCCGGCAAGATCGCTCGATTTAACCGTTCTAGTCTTCTTTTGGGTTCTTGGTGGGATTTCATGAAGTCAACAATCCTCAGATTCTTGAAGCCCTCAAAGATCCGTCATAAAACGGTTACCTATCACCGGAAGTTCTGGCAAGGCTGGTTCTGGCAAGAGTGATGGAAAATGCCATAAATCGGGCCCGTATGTATGGTCATCAATTCTGGCGGCGAGCACTTGGTTGATATCATTTTTCTACTTAATGAAAATAAAATTTTAGACATCAAATAATCACAACTCAATAGGAAAACTAAAGATTTTCATTTGTTAACAAAATAACAGTCAAAGAACATCGAGTGATAACTTTTGTGCCACCCTATTTTCCCCGGTTTTTTTCGACGCTTCGGCATCAAATCGCAGCAGAGGCATTGTATTTCTGATATCTGTAGGCGATAAAGCCCATTAATATGGCTGTCCTGCTAATTTGTCGGTTATTGGCAGCTATCCAGCTATAGAAGCAAGTTGTTGTCCTAATAACGCGGTTCGAAGACATAAGTATGTTATGCGTTCAATCTCCTCCAGTACTTAATATAAGCGACTCGGTTAACCAAGCTATTAATAAGGATCCCGTTATCCGATTTATCTGATTTTGCTGAGCGTTTCTTACGCCGCTGGGAGTGCTGCAGTCTCGCGTATAATATAATGTTACAATCGACCCATATTGACAATGTTTACCAAATTTACTTTAGGCTGTGAGTAAAAAAATAACCTTTTATAGGCGAGATGCGGCTTTGTGGAAGATTGAAATGTACGCTCTCCGATGTTATAGTGTTATTATTTTATTTGTATGAGGATTAAATTTTGATTAAACTGGATTGAATTAAGTGGATTATATAGGAACCATTTACCATCGGGTGTTTCGTCGCTTCTGCTGGCTAGTCGGCTCGGCTATTCACATAAAAAATGAGGGACCTTATCAGTATAGATGGCTTCTTCATACATTTAATTATTATTTAAATAACAAATAATATTTACACTATATAAAATTAAAATAAATACTTAAAAGTAAAAGTAAAATTAATTAAAATAAATGTATATAACTAGGCCCCTGCGGTGCAGTACCTAAGATGCTGGCAGCATTCCCTCGCTGTATGGCAATACTAATACGCTGAGCAAGAAAACTGCCAGCTCTAGGGTCACTCGTCTTATCTTTTAATTTTCTACTTATTTCTTTAAAAAGATAGTGAGCGTCGGGACCCCACGAACCAAGTGTTTCAAAACCGAATGCTTTGAATATATATATTGTTCCTAAATTTTTGTATTTACCATGTTTTAATTTTTCAGCCGCTTCTGCCGCAGCACCTGCTTTGATTTTGGTACCATGAAGATGGGACGGAGCCAATGTATCTACGCAGGTAGCATCCCACACCAGCGACCGTCCCATACTCCATGGCACGATTGACATACCGTCAGGTCTCTTGCCATCATTCCGAAAAATACCATTCGGCTCTAAAGTTGCTGGTATGTTTATTGTGACAAGAGACCTTCGAATAATGTCATTCAAAGCAGCGTGGCGGGAAAAGCGGCCCGCGCTTTTCTGACAAGAGAGACCGTGGAGCCCCAAAGCATCAACTTCTGCACCGCAGGAGCAAATATGAGGCGTGCAAACCCTGGCACCTAAACGAAGGCCAGCAGATATACGCAGGGTCTCAGGATCTAAAAGAGTGCCAATGGGAGCAGAGGGAAGTGCATGTAACCACTGACCCGACTCCCAACTTGACACAGCTTTTAGCCTGGCCCTGTCAATATCTGTCTTATTATTCAATAAAACATTGAAAGTTTGTTTACAAACCAAATCATCCCAAGCCTTTTGTAATTTTAAATTTGACGGCGAATTTTGAGAAATCGTCTTCCAAGCATTCATGCCATCCTCCAAGCACGCAACATCATAGGTGTGATCATTATTATGTAAAATATTACCTATGAGTGTTGAAGTGCTATGGACTGATGACAAAAATGCCGGAAGAGCGACACTAGAAATTTTTCGAATACCAAGGCCACCATGTCTAACAGGCAATGAAGCTTGAGTCCAGGAGTCTTCTGTTAAATTTAAATTTAGAATTTTTTCTACTTGAATTTTAATCATGTCGTCGATATTGTGTAAATTATTTAAAAATTTCCAAAATTGAGAACATCTTAAAAAATAAACGAACTTTGGTAAAAAAAGACAATTTTTCAAAATAATTAATGCATAATGATTGTTTATTTTCAAAAGGCTATCTGAATAAGAAGAAAATTTTTCAATTGACTTATCAATAAAGTTAATAACACCATCGTCGAAAATAGGACTACCTAAAAGATACAAAGAAGATTTGTTCAAAATTTTTATGTTAGGAGCTAAATTCATAATTTTTTTAATTATATCCGAAGAATCTTTATATGTAGAAGAAATGTAAATTTCACACTTGTTAAAATTTAACTGTAAGCCAATAGATTCAAATTTTTTTATAATTGTAGACAAATCTGAAAGTACAGAATCAGCTTTACCTGCTAATGTTCCGTCGTCTAAATACCAAACATTGAATTTTGAATTTAAATTTTGAATGATAGGGTTAATCGCAAGGCTAAAAATGGCAGGACCAAGTGGATCACCTTGTTGACAACCCGTTGATGAAAGAATCTCATGTCTGTTATAAACTAATTTTGAAGGATGATGATAACAATCTAAAAGATATGGGTAAGTTTCAGGAATATTTTTGTTTATTTCGCTAAGAAAGATATCTCTATTTACAGAATTGAATGCATTTTTTACATCAATTTTTATTAAAATTTCAAAATCTTCGTCGTGTGTTAAAAAACTACGTAACGCATGTACGGCAGCTTCACATCCACCTTTCGAACCAAAACCTAACTGAACTGGTTCAAATTGACTTTTTAATTTTGGTAAAATTTTATGTGCACAAATTTTTGAAACAAGGCGGCGTAAAGTGCAACCAACAGCTATAGGCCGTACACCACCATCTTTCTTTGTGAGAGCAATAAGGTGTGCTCCATATAAAATTGGAGTAACTTCACTATTAACATTACCCGATAACATAAAATTTGAAATTTTCATTATTGAATTTAAAAGCCGTTTTGCTGCATCACCTAATGATGCTGAAGTTAAATCTTTTATGTGTTGTGGAGTAATACCATCTAAACCTGCAGCCGAACCAGGTTTAAAAGAAGAAATTCCAAAAATGATATCACGCTCATTACATACTAGACATGGTTGAGATGATGAAGGAGGATCGAGAAAGAAATTAAAGGAATTAGCTTGAGGATGTTTGCCTTGCAAAGCTGCCAAAGTTTCAGGTGTATCCGCTGATATCAAGTCGTCAGAGAAAAGAAGACGTGCTGCGCCTTTTATATCTCCATCACTGATTTTTGATTCCACTTTCTTGGTGAGGTTAAATTTTGAGTTAGATTTTAAGTCAAAATTTGGTAAATGTGTTGAACTATCAATTTGGGAACAATTGTTTTTTATTTTTTGTGTGAGGGATATATTTCTTTCATTAGGAACGTTTAAAACTCTATAAGCAAAAGTAAATAATGATTCCCAGTCTTTAGTTTTGTTGTTTCGAACACAATTATCTAAACAGATTGAAAGTTTCTCAGCAACAGAGATTCTAGCGCCTCGCGGAATTCTTTTAACTAACGGAACATTTCTTTTCAATTCATTAAGAAGTATATGCAAAGGTTGATTGCTCACAGATGATGATGATAATATGATTGATGAATCTGTTAAAAGTTTGGCCTTATTTTTATGAACTTTAGTAATGTGAATTTTTGTTCCTCTGGATGAATTAAAAGATTTGTTACAAAAAGAACATATTGTATTATCAATATTGCTCGACATAAGCGAATACAGGTCTGCAACGCTCTACATACTTACTATTAATTCTATGAAACTAAAACTATATATACAAATAAAAAACTTCAAAATAACCTTTAAAATACTGAAAAACGTTATTACGTTTTGTTAATATTAAATATAAATAATTGGTGCTATTTAAATATTTAACAGAAACCCATTATACGGTCCTTATTCACAAAAATTCATATTACTGCACTGCTGTAAAAAAATCGAATAAACTATTCACTGTTGATTGTAACAAAAGGTAAGTCAACGAAAGAAATCACACGAAATGCTGCTCACAAAAGCCTTGAGTATTAAGACATTAAATTCAGAAATAACTTTAATCTTGAAAATAAATAAATAATCACATAAATACAGAGAAAAACTCAACACCATACAAAGATTTGTAAACGTATGATGTGCATTTGACACTTGCACGTAAACACAAAATACTCTCAGAGATTTCAACCCAAGTTCCAAGTATTTACTGCAACACTTATTGCAATTTTTTTTATCATTGTAATGATATTATTTCACAAATACGAAAATTGCTGTGGAAATTAATTAATTATTATTGTATTAAGCTCTTATAAATAGTGCAATAAGTATTAAAATAAATATACCTAACAATTTCTGCTTACGTTTAAGTCGCCATCAATACTTATTGCCCTTGATATACTTTTAAAAGATACACACATAGTTCCACAGTTCAGTGTATAAGTGAAGCTATAAAATAGGGTGATTTGGAAATATCCCATGATTTCATTCATGTTTCAAAATTAACATTGACGTGACGTGGAAGTTATATTATGGGAGCCGCTTCAGAATTTCCTGTTCAAAATACTTAACCTTCCTAAGAAATTGGACCTTGGCCCAATTCCACCCCGAGTTAACCCCTCACAGCTTAGGGAGTCTCTACACATTATCGATTATTAACGTAACATAATAACGTAACCACTGTATTGTTACTACCGGTGTCGCTAGGTCAAGAGGGTGTGTTAATAAGGCTTTATCATTGCGTTAAGATATGCCTCAGTTGACTCTGTAAGAGAATTATAATCCTGCCGAAATTTCTCATTAAGAGAGAACTAATTCCTCATTTTAAACACTTTTACAATCATTTATCAATGCTTTCAGCGCAACGTCTTTTCTTATGTATCAAAGGAATAGACAAGCCATTGTCGCACCTAGCCTATGAGTAATCATCACAGATGTGTGACCAAGAAATGCGAAATAAGAAGCCAGTTCTACTATCGGGTGCTCTGGAAGCTGGAAAACGCCAAGTCATTAAGTGGCTGATTCAAGCAAGAGGGTGACAGCTAGCCAGACAGGCTTCACGGAAAGATGTCCCAGAAATAATATTAATAGTTTTATTTCTTAGTCCCTCATCCGATCATGCCATAACTGTTCTCCTTAACATTCAACGTCATCTCTTCTTTCTCGTAAATGCTTCTGCTTCATTCAGAAATTTTCCTTTTAATTTATATCTACCAGTTATATGGGTGAATTTCCCAAGTGCATTTTTGAGACGGCGAGGTTGAAAATTAATGTGTGGAGGTAAACTACAATTATGCATAATTTTATATAGGTAGTTTAAGTAGTGATCTACATGATAGTGAAGTATTCAGAGGTATTTAATACATAGATTCTTAATAAAAAAATATCTAAGACCTAAAATCTAATTCCGGTGTACTGTCCAAACTGCGTTTATTTACATATTTTATTAATTTAATTTTTTTTGGTAAATAAATTTCATTGAAAGGGAATGTTTTTTAGAAATACATTAAATAACACAACTTACACAACTAATATATATTTATGGAGTAATTGAAGATTAAACAACAGCTCTTAAAACATCTTTTAAAAATGTCCTACAAAAAAAAGCAATTCCGGTGGCGCATTTTGTATACTTCATTACTTGTTACTTCACGATTTGGAAGACACCTTACTGGCTCTCCCCGCACCGTTCAGTTGTGCTCTTGCAAACTGCGTGTTAGGATGACCGCCCGGTTGCGTAATTTTCCTGCCAAACACGTAAGTACTAACTGCGGTGGCGCAGGAATACAAAATCATCCAATTCCGATGTCATGTATATTAGTAAAAGTACAAAGCAGATTATCTAGAATTTTTATGGAGGGTTCCATTAACGGTTTTCAGCTACAATTGTGAAATAAAAGTTAACCTGTGACTAAAAGTTTTCTTTAAAATTCAAGTTTTGTCTCTGATTCTAAGTCCGGTGGCGCAATCTCGATGGCTCCGGTGGCAAATCAAAGCGTATAGGAAAGTATAGGCCATAGAAATTCAAGCGTGTCTCCATCTATCCATCAGCCCTTGGAGGTCCATAGGTACATAGGCTTCCCCTAACTTGCACCACTCTGACCGGTCCTGAGCCTTCTGAATCCAGCGGATGCCCGCTGTCTTCTTCAGGTCGTCAGTCCACCTGGTCGGGGGGCGTCCTATCATCCTATGCTCCTTTTTCCGAGACGTGGGCGCCATTCGAGGACCTTTCTTACCCAACGGTTATCGGTCCTTCGCACTATGTGGCCCGCCCATTGCCACTTCAGCCGGCTAATTCTTCGAGCTATGTCGGTTACCCTTGTTCGTCTACGGATCTCCTCATTTCTGATGCGATCATGTAGAGAATTACCAAGCATAGCCTTCTCCATAGCCCGCTGCGCTTCTCTGAGGTTGTGGATTAGGCCAATAGTAAAGCACCACGTCTCGGATTCGTATGTGATCACCGGCAACACAAACTGCTCGTACACCTTAAACTTCTGGCACTGAGGTAGTGTTTTGGACGACAATGTATGACGGAGTTTCCCGAACGCAGCTCATCCGAGTTGGATTCTACAAGTGACTTCTTTCTCGAAGTTGGACTTACCCATCTGGATCACTTGTCCCAGGTAATTGTATTCGTCTAGAACTTCGAGAGCAACGCCGTCAACAACAACCGATACGGGTGTGACGTGGACATTCGACATGATTTAAGACCCACCCGTTGTGAGGCGCTGTTCAAGTCCCCCGAGCATTGTTCCAAGTTCTTCCAGGGAACCCGCCAGGATGACTATATCATCGGTATACCGTAGGTGTGTGATGTATTTGCCATTGATGTTAATGCCATGTTGTTTCCACTCCATCAGCTTGAACACGTCTACCAACAAAGCGGTGAACAGTTTTGGGGATATGACATCCTTGTCTGACACTTCTCTGCAGTTGGATGGGGTTCGTTGCTGTGTCGTGTACTCTGACGGACATGATGGCGGATGAGTACAAACCGGTAGTCGATCCGCCACCGCTGGAGAGAATCTAGTACCACCCAGATCTCGATAGAATCAAAGGCCTTCTCATAGTCCACATAGGCTGTACATAACGGCAAGTTATAGTCCTCGGTCTTTTGTATAATCTGCCGCAATGTGTGTATATGTTCTATGGTGCTGTAGCCTTTTCGGAATCCTGCTTGTTCGGGAGGCTGGAAGTCGTCAAGCCTGCGTGCAATGCGATTTGTGAGGACCCTCGAAAACAGCTTATAAACGTGGCTCAGAAGTGCAATGGGCCTGTCTAATTACCGCTAAAAGGAGTCCGTTCATCTAGACTCCTATTCTTCAAAATGTACATAATATCTTTAAAGTATTGAATGATCCTGCCTTTATGATTTCTCATGGGCGTAAATCAATTTCGGTGGATCAAATTCTAATTCCAGTGGTCCTAATTTCGGTGGCATTTGATAGTGTAATTTGTGATAATATCTCCGGAACAAATATTTTTTTTCAATCTCTACTATATGACTAATTATCACTACTACATATCATTTATGCCAAATAAAGTGTATTAGAAACATCAAGTTTAAATGTAATCAATTTCGGTGGCTTGGATTTTAATTCCGGTGGTCCTTTAATAATTTCGGTGGCATTTGATAATTTCAAATGGAAATATCTCATGAACTAATCATTTTTTTTCGATCTCTAGTATATGATTAATTAGTACAACTCTTTATCTATTAATTAGGCCAAAAAAATTTATCAGAAACAGCAAATTTAAATTCGCCACTGTAATTAGGCAAAATTCGAGTTTGTTGAAATTCACCCATATACAGATTAACCCTATAACAAGATTTTGTAAATATGTATGTACCTTTCAACCTACTTAAACAATAGGTTGAAATATGGACGATGCGATAAGCCTATTACACAAATAAAGTAGGACAAGAACCTCACAATTAGGGTCTTCTTCCAGCTGTTTACAGCAAATATTTGTGTGGCTATAGATTATGGATTTTCTGGCTCAGATATTCGTGGCAAAACAATATCCTCGAGACCTGCAGATATCCGACGTACGCCAATCCGAATACAGTATCTAACCGAAGTAGGAGCGGACTATATGTGCGAGGAATATATTTCTACATAAAACTCATATAACTGTGCGGCGTGTTTTTTTATTAGTTAATTCTATAGAAAAACACAATAAAATGGCTGATGATGCTTGAAGAGCTGAAACAAATTACTGAAATCATAGCAAAGAATACACTTTATAAAGTCACTTTTTAAACAAAAACAACTTTTAACCGGTTTATTCGATCGTGAACTACGCATTTTCGTCGGATGCGCTTCAAAAACGCGCCATATGCAAAGGATGATTACTATTTCTATAGAGTGACATTTAAAAAGGTCATTAACGTCAACTATGGTTAACGAAGACAAAGGGAATTCCATCGTATGATTTCAAAGTAAACTATAGTGTAAACGCTTTATTTTACTACTCCTTGTGGTAACGCTCGCGTGGATTTAGAAATTTCCGCAATTTCATAACGGAAATAAGGCAACTTAAGAGCAAAAATAAAAATCCTCTTTATATTATTCCCGTAGGGATTCAAAATTTCCTGAAAATAGTTACTGGTGATTCTAAACACCCACTTACCTACATTTTAAGAGTAAAGTCAAACGAAAATTCTCTTATTACCTAACCCCAGGAGGATTGCGAAAATTCGGCATCGGTGATGCCTTTGGTTTCTCGTAGACTTTGATTAATGTCCATGAGAGATGGTTGCTATTTACCATCAGGTAGATCGGCAGCTAAGTCGGCTAGTTGAACAAGATGCAGTAACATTTACGATGACTAAAAAACACCTGTTTAGTTATTAGTTAGCTCAGCTCGCTAAATAATATGCTAGCTATGGGTATCTGTGACCAATTACGTCTGAATACAAATACACTGCGGGGAAACATATACCACGTTTCATCTTTATTTTAGTTATGTAATTTAGTGCTCGTCGTCATTAATAGGGATTTGATGAATAAGATACACACTCATTTAATCTCACTGAGAATACTGAGATGCAGAATATGCTTGCGATAATACTCGTATGTACAGTCACGAGCATAAATATATGACTATGGACACGTCAGCAATAATATCTGCCCAAGAATGCGTTCAATAATATCTGTCTGCACGGACGCAACAAAAATATCTGATATTCATAGACAGCATATTAAAGTGACGACAAAATTATCTGATAAAAAAGTGCATCAAAAAATTGTGACAACCGCCCAAAGCAAAAATATGTGACGACATTTATAGTCACAAAATAATGTGATCACTCTTAGAGTGCAAATATATGTTTGTCGTTTACTAATTCTACATTTCTGTAAGCATTTGCATTGATTCCTCAATCATAATTATGCATAAATATATGACGTTCAATAGTTGGCAAAAATATCTGACGATCTTTTATTTTTTATACTTTTGGAACGAAGTTCCTTATCGTGCGTTGTGAAAGGGGGCTAGACGGAAAATTTCGACACTTTTTGATTTTACGAATGACGACACTTTTTTTGAAGTGATTCACAGAGTTTTACAGAGATGGCGCTGTACATTAGCTTTTTATTTTACACGCTTTATATTAGCTTCCCCTGTATGTTTGTTTGTCTGTTTATTTGTAACTTCTTTTTGGACTTGATTTTTACCCACTTGAAACGGTCAAATTTCTTTCAAACTTCGTAGAATTATCGAAGATCGATGACAGTTCAATATTTAAAGAAAAAAAAGAAAGAAAGAAAAACCTAACTACATGCTTTAATTAGCTTTAAATGGTCAGATTTCTTTCAAACTTCGTAGACTTATCGAGGACCGATGACAATTCAATACTTAAAGAAAAAAAGAAAGAAAGAAAGAAAAACCTAATTACACGTTTTGATTAGCTTTAAACGGTCAGATTCCTTCAAACTTCGTAGACTTATCGAGAACCGATGACAATTCAATATTTAAAGAAAAAAAGAAAGAAAGAAAGAAAGGAAAACCTAATTACACGCTTTAATTAGCTTTAACTGGTCAGATTTCTTTCTAACTTCGTAGACTTATCGAGGACCGATGACAATTCAATATTTAAAGAAAAAAAGAAAGAAAGAAAAAAAAAACCTAAATTTCATTTCACGAAATCAAACAAAAAAATTAAAAAAAAATAATAGTTTAAAAAAACTAAAAAATACGCTTTTATAGAAAATCCAAGTAAAAAAAATAGACAATAAATTTGAATTAAGCGTGGGTGTTTAATTAAAGTGTGGGGTGCTTTTTAATATATTATCAAAATGATAATCCTTCTACTCATTGAGACCATGCACCTCACGCTTTTATTACAATTACACGATTCTTAATTCAAATTTATTTTCTATTTTTTTAGTTGGGTTTTCTATAAAAGCGTGTTTTTTAGTTTTTTTAAACTATTATTTATTTAGGTAATTAAAAAACTGTTTGTTGAAGTGAAACTTCTTTAGAATCGTTAGTGATTTGAAACCGAATGCAACGATAGGTAAGATAATATAACCGCTAATTTAGTCTTTCAATTTAACTACTCCGTAGCTCAATGGTCAGGCCGTAGATACACAATACCTGATGCGCAGGTTCGCGTCTCAATATTTCTTTTTTTTAGTTTTTTTTTTAGTTTTATTTTTATACTGTTTTTAAATACTTTCAAATGCTCTTTTAAATATTTTCAAAGAATTTATCAACAAAAAATAAGAATTTCATTCTTTCATTCTGTCGATCAACCGATCGATTATACAGACAGTAAAAATGCTAAATTGTATTCATAGATGGCGCGAGGAATAAGATAGAACATTCGTTTTATTGCTAGATAGATTTTTAAAAAGTGCTAAGTTGTATTCATAAATGGCGCTTCGATTTATTGCTTTAAGATTCGATTTATTGCTTTTTCATCTCATTATCTTGAAACCAAAATTTTGGAAAGTTTCACTTCTACCACGTCTTGAAGTTGCTGTTATTTTTTTTTGAAAAATTTTATTCCTACCCTAAGGTACGAAAATAGGGGATAATTGATTGTTCACCCACGGAATTTTTACCCGTTACCCCAATAATTTTGTACTGGAAGATCTGATTTCGACGATTCTTTTTTTATTGGACAGGTAGTGTATGTATAATAGCAAAAAAGCAAAGCAACAACCCATAATTGTCCCACTGCTGGGCTCGGGGTCTCCTCTCACAATGTGAGGGGTACAGGCCATAGTCTACCACGCTGGCCAAGTGCGGATTGGTAGACTTCACACACCTTTGAGAACATTATGGAGAACTCTCAGGTGTGCAGGTTTCCTCACGATGTTTTCCTTCACCGAAGCAAGTGATAATTAACTTGTAATACGCACATAATATTTGAAAATTAGAGGTGCGTGCCAGGATTTGAACCCGGGCCCCCGCGTTCGGGAGACCAACGTTCTAACCAATAGGCTATCACTGCTATTCATAACTACGCTACGCATAACTTCAAGGTATACGTGTATGCATACCTTGAAGTTATTCTCATTAAAATTTGGAAACAAAATTTTACCCCTAAAGGTATAACAATAGGGGATGATTGATATTTCATCTACTACTTTTTTACGTGGTAACTGAATCTACCACCCATTACTTATAAGTAATAACTTATATGTAACTGACTGTATACGAGTACAGTCAGTTACATGATACATATTGGAAATTACCCCCAATATTTATAATTAATACTAGGTGACCCGGCAAAATTTGGACCAACTTATAACTCCCCCTCTCCCTCCCCTGTCCCTCTCCCTCAACTGCCAGTTATAAAATAAAAAAGTAAGATATGTTCCTAAGGTTACATTAGAAAGTTATGTAATAATTATGGTCCTAAGTTTTCAAAGAGATCGAACCTTATACTACAGCTATGAAACAGACAAATTTCTGAACGCACCTATAAATATTTGACGACCAAATGACAATTTAACAAAACGCATCAAATGTTTCACAGCTAGGAACATTTTGTATTGGAAAATTAAATTGTCGTTTTTAGTAATTCTATTACTTATTATTTATGTTTCTCACCGTTTAAACATTCCCTGAAGTTCCACAAATATTTCAAGATCAAAATTAGCCAAATCGGTCAAGTCATTTCGGAGTTTTAGCGAGACAAACGAACAGCAATTGATTTATATATGTATATAGATAAAATTTTTTATAACAACTAAAAATTAAAAAAAATATATAACTTTTTAACAAAAATATACCCAGCGAAAAAAATTACTAAAATAAACCATTTAGTATTATAAATTAAGATCCTAAATTAATAGTAAATAAATAATTTTGATGAAAAAACAAACTGTGATAAGATGTGCGCCTCGCTGCTGCTGCCGTGTGCATCGCATGCCGTTGCCCTTATTTTACGCTCCATGTAATTAATGTTGTCTGTTTGGCATGGTCTCAAAATTATTTATTTACTGTTTATTTAGGATCATAATTTATAATACTAAATGGTTTATTTGATTTTTCGCTTCTGAGTTTTTTTTTCGTTGGTTTAATTTTTTTGTTAAAAAGTAATTATTTCAATCAAATCACTCGAGCCATGATAAATAACTTCATAAATGTAGTCAAAACAGTTCACCAAACATTCACAAGCAAAAATTTCAAATGTAACACCGCGGCGAGTGGATAAAAAAAACTACCCACTAAGATATTTTTACCAATTATTGAACGTCATATATATTTATGCCTAATAATTATGATTGAGGAATCGATGCAAATGCTTACAATCTTAATGGGTATTTTATCTTTTATCCACTCGATTACAGGCTGCACCGGATTAGAAAGGGTCCGGATTACCGCGGGTCCACGGATAAGGTACTAAAAATGTGAATTTTAATGAAATTAAACGTTTTCCTTAAATTTGCCGTATGTCATTACTTCCCAGAAATTTATCCTTTTCAATGACACTATCGAATGGTGTAATAATACAGGGTGTGTTTTTTTCAAAATCAACGGGTTCGATTCCTGGCTAGGAATATTTATTTTTCAAAAATGTAATGATGCAGTTTTAGTTTTAATCAAAATCGGTCTTGAGACTCCTTTATGCATTTTTCGATATTCCTTATAGTTTCGGATTTGACCATCCTTGCACACTTAAAAAATTCACCCTGTATATCCTAAACTGTCACTTAAAATCAAAAATGATGAATGAACCTAAAAATCATTTTTGATTACCTATTTAACGATACCCCACTTGACGTAGTTCGTCAAATTTTGTTTTTTTTTTATTTAGATAATTATGGTGTCTGGTTGTCCCTGTTTATTGTCATGACTTTAGTGACACTCGCAAGGTTAAGGCGAATCGATTGATGTAAGAATCATCAAAATTGGTCAACCCGTTTGGTCTCTACAACGCGACGCCACATAGGAACATACATAGACTGATAAACACATTACCCTGCTTTGCGTCGCGCAGTCGGGTAAAAAGCATAAAAATAAAAGATTTACGTCAGATATTTTTGCCAACTATTGAACGTCATATATTTATGCATAATTATGATTGAGGAATCAATGTAAATGCTTACAGAAACGTAGAATTAGACGGCAAACATATATTTGCACTCCGAGGGTGATCACATTATTTTGTGACTAATGTCGTCACATATTTTTGTTTTGGGTGGTTGTCACAATTATTTGATGTATTTTTTTATCAGGTAATTTTGTCGTCACTTTAATATGCTGTCTATGAATATCAGATATTTTTGTTGCGTCCGTGCAGCAGATATTATTGAACGCATTCTTGGGCAGATATTATTGCTGACGTGTCAATAGTAATATATTTATGCTCGTGACTGTACCTCTACGGATTACATCTGTCTGAATACAGATACACCGCAAATATACTACAGCATACAAGTAGGTATATAAATATTTGCTTCAACTTTATAGAGCTCGTTCTCAATCGGAAGCGGTTTTAAAATTTTAATCCTAACCAATTCTACTCGTATATTCTGACGTAAGCAAACATTAAGCCATCCATCTAGATTAATAACTAAACCCTACCTCTCGAATCATTAATCCGATGAAATTAGTTCATAAATATTATAGAACATTACAGAAAATTAATAATGTAAAACGGTTTAATGTAAATTATGAGATAAATTATAATTTTCATTAGTGAATTCTTGATTAGATAGAATTTCATTATTGTCTGTAATTTCGTCGGTTTTCTATTATTTGTATAAAAATTAAATAGACAAAGAACGCCTACGCTCTATGTTATATTATGTCATAGCTTCAAGATGAGTTTCTTCAAGATGTTTTATAATGAAAATGGCCAGATCATTAAATATTTATTGTGCAAAATTTTCTTAAACTTTATTTATCATAATGAATATCCAAATAGTGTGTGGAGAAATTTATATACCAAATGTTTGAAAAACTTTGTGTTAAAAAATTCCAGATAGGCTCGAGACAGACAGACGGTCTGGATAGGTAGACAGCCTGAATGGATGGATATAGAACGCAAAATTTAAATTACAAAGGATCCGTTTTGTATAATAAAACCAGTAACATATTGTATATTTTCGGAGCTAGGTCTCTTCTTTATTATAGATAAACTCACATAAATATAATGAAATACAGTGCCGGATTTAGCACTACCAGCGCCCTGGGTGAGATTTCTACGGCACCCCTATCTTCCATTGACACCCATACAAAAATAATAAACATGTAAATCTATGCCAAGTTTCCAGGCTTCCAAGCTTTCCAAGCTTTCCAGCAAAGGGTCTCGATGCTATGCTGCGGACGGACGGACGGATAGATATGACGAAACTATTCCGTTATGACTAGCTGCGGCGCCCGTTCAAACATGGCGCCCTGGGCGGTCGCCCAACCGCGCCCTACCCTAACGCCGCTACACATGATATTTTTTTTTGTTTAATTTTTGTTAAGTATAATTTCATTATATTAAAGTAATTTTATTATATTTTCAATACGTATAGGTTAAATATGTGTAGCAAACAGAGAGAACGAATAAATTATTTCTATATATTTTTCATTTTTATACAATGTCTCAAACACTGTATTTTGTACTTGGAGATGAACCGTTTTTACATACAACATAACGTTATCCGAACACGTCTAATCACTAAAGTTTCCCATTGACATTAGAAAAGTATCGTACAACAGGATGTATTTCATATTTCATAACTTGAAATATGTGACAAAATTTTTCGATTTAAAGTTTAGGAAACTCTGCAACTCTTTGTGGAAGTTAGCCATCAATTGTGTTGGAAGAAAATACTCGTAGTGACAATAGTATCCTACATCTCACATATTTACTGATTATTTTTGTGTTAAAATTGAAATAAATAGTTTGTAGTCTTTATGAAGAAAAATATGTTGCAAAGCCATATTTGTCTATAAAATTCTCAAAAGCAAAGGAAAGCAACAACCCATTATTGTCCCACGGCTGGGCTCGGGGTCTCCTCTGACAATGTGAGGGGTACAGGAGGTCTACTATGCTGGACAAGTGCGGATTGGTAGACTTCACACACCTTTGAGAACTTTATGGGAGAACTTTCCTGTGTGCAGGTATCCTCACGATGTTTTCCTTCACCGAAGCAAGTGATAATTAACTTATAACACGCACATAATTTGACTTCGGCCCCCTGCGTTCGGGAGATCAATCATTCTAACCATTAGGCTATCACTGCTGTAAATTCTCAAATGTGTATTGAATATTTAATATCAGAAAGAGCAATAAATATTCATTCGTTACTCCAGGACTTTTTACAAAATAAACAAAAGGGTGTACAAACCTACTATGTTTTCCTACAGTTGACCATTAATAATGCTGAAGAAAACATGATCGCGTTCGACCTTCAGTCTAGACGATAGCAAATATCAGTAATTGAATATTTTATTCGTGCTCATACATCACCGGACAACAATGCCTCAGGCGTTGTTGATGTTTGCCGTTCCCGAGAAAATCAACTGAACGCCAAATAATTTAACACACTTTATAGTCCTATTTTAACAATGCTCTCAGTTAACAGAAAGCGACGGGCGATAAAAAATATATATTATCATTGAATAGTGAATATGGTTAGTGATATTATTATTATAAACTTTCAGAGTTGCCTGCCCGACTAGCATGGAGGATAGAGTAGAAGAAGGATTCAGCTGTTTACTAAAAATAGAGGTTCCAATAATGGCCATTCCAGAATGGCGCTAGTGTCTGAGAAATAGCGATATGAACATAGCTGTTGTTAACTGAGTGAAGTTTGTTGAGTTATGCCACCCGTCATGAATGGCGCTAGAGTCTGAGAAATAACGATATTCGAACATAGCTGTTGTAGACCGTACCGCAGCGCCACCGGTAATTGGACGCGTTTTTAAGGACACTTTTCATACACAGAGGGCCCTTTCTACCTTCTATGCTCATCTTGTTTGGGTTTACAGCACACAAAATAACGCAGTACGACAATTTCTTTCTCAGTCGTCGATAGTGAAACTAAACCCTTAGATCCTCGCTATATTATATTATGGATCTTATTACTTACCTTTAAACCCACCTTCAACTAAAACAAATATTTTGTTTGGCAAAAGTGTGCATAGAAATAAGCTTTACAAGAGCTCGGTAATCTCTTCACCGAGACAGTGGTACCGTGAAGTAAGTTGCTTCAACCGCTTTTGAGTACGAGTATTATTCAACTTTTAGTAAATGATAAAATTGACTGAGCTCATAAATCAATGCCTTCAAGGGTAATGTATCGAATCAACTCAAATAGTACCTTTATTTTTTCGTAGACCTAGAACCGACCTTCTCGTGGACCTTCCGCTTCTGATTTGGCAGACAATGAATTAGTGAAGTTTTTATTGTCTATGGACGATGACCACCACTTGTACCCAAATAAAACCATAATTACTGGGATTGAATTACTTTTGACGATGCGAGAGGCAATCTCCATGGCCCTGCTGCTTTACTAATGTATCATCATACACGTATATCATCATTAGAAGACTTGATGCACTTTCGGTAAATGTTACCGAAGTCTTCGGTCGCCATAAAATTTTGTTCAAATCGACTATGTCGCGGTGAGGGAATCAACGTGTATGTGTAAGCTTCAGGTATCCTTTATTATAATAAACATTACTTAGTACACAGACATATCAAGAATTAGTACTACTAAGTAACATTAATAAATGTCTAATTGAACTCAAATATCGATCACAAGTATGAGTATAAATATTTCCCGATTCTCAACAATTTCTCAACTCAAAGTAAGTAATTTGAACCAAAATACCTTCTGCAAATTTCCGTTCGTTCAATTTTATTTGATATTCCTCTGAATGAACACACTTCTGTACGCTCCGATGAAAAGCGCTGGCATTGATATTCTCATTTTACCTACGAGTTTAAACTACAAACTACATATAGTTGACAAAGCATGTAGGTAATTTTTCATATATTTTAAAATACAATAAAATTAATGTATTGATTTCTAGGTTGATTGTTCTGCAAGTGGCTTTAATGCAATAATGGCCCACTACTACAGTCAGTGCACGGTCGGTAGTTGGATGAGTGGCCGCTAGCGGAAAAAAGTTTTGTTCGTTTCTCTGCTTCAGAGGTTACGTAAAGCCGTCAGCCCCGATTGTTATCGTAAGATAACAGTCGTTAAGCCATATCGGAGGCCCTCGGGCGGCATGAAAACTTCCGACAGTTGGGTTGGCTCTAAGGTTGAAGCCAGAGCATAGACCACTTCAATGCTGCAGTGCGGATTGATAGAGGAATTCGATGCCAATCCAAGAATCATTAATTTAGTACCACCCAAAGGCTTCGGGCGTGGCTTTTGGCGACTGTCATGTCAACAAGAATAAGTTACATCGAACATCGATACTAGAGGCAAGCTCCGAGCCAAATCTTATCCAATCATGTGCCATATTGCTTAGGTGGTCACCGGACCTAAACACGCTATGATTCTGTTTATCCAAAGCGGTCAATGAAGTATAACTTCAAACAAGTCCATTATGTATTATATAAGCGTATTTATTATATTGTTTCAACAACTACAAACCACAACATAAATTACAACTTCACTTTTATTATCATAACTTTATTCTCATATCCCGGGTGAAAATTGATTCAAAGCTGAAGAAGTTCATACATAATTTATAAACTTGCCAAGGTACATTTAAATCATTTCAGTAATTTCCACGGGTAGCCACACCAAAAAGACGGAAAAATCCAACTATTTTTCTAATAATAAGAATAAGAGTAGGTAACTATATTTTGTGTTCAACATAGGAAATAAATTCAAACC